>CM066031.1:54524748-54793871 GCA_033557465.1 Ichthyophis bannanicus
CCGCCAAAGGTGCTGGAAGAAGGGAGTTCTTTGTATATCAGAGCAACTGGATATAGAGTAAAGGTAACAAATCATTATGTTCGGACATTAGGAATAATATAATAAAAAGAATGATGTGGGTTTCACAAAGAAGTGGCTGAGAATGGAAGAGTAAAAGAGAGATTAACATTCAAATCTGCAAGGACCCAAGATAGCAGAAAAAGTTGTTTCACGCTGCTCATCCTGGACTGATACTTTTTCTTCATAAATTCCCTGAAAATGTTTGTCGCATGGGGAAGTGTAAGGGGAAAGTGCAGCTACCGCTGGCAAAAGCCGGCCATACTCCTACAGGCAATGTTCATCGAGCACTGCCAGCTTCTTACTCCACAGGGCTCTGAAGAGGTTTCGCTGGGGCCTCTGTCAAGGAAAGGCTTGCTGCCGGGGGTTTCCTGGCCTTGATGTTACCCTTATCCTACAGCACACTAAACTACTACTAGTGCGACTAAGCAGTTAGATAGGGCTAGCAGACACTGTATGCCTTACTCAACAGATACACAAAAGAGACAGGCCCTACTCCCTGAAAACTACAGTTTGGTGAAGAAAGACAGGGCCAGATAAAATAGATAGGTTGGTGTGAATTAGAAGGATAATATTTGAAATCTGAAGGGTACCTGGAGTTAGTTTGACAGACCTTCTTTATCTAAGTGGGTAAATCTATTAAATGTGGATTTGGTGCTGTAAAAAACAGTCGATGTAAGGAAAGCAGGAAATGGGGTAGGGGAGATTACCAGCTAGAGCTCTTTGGAGTCAGCTTTCATCTTGCAAAGGCACCGACTGCAAACTCCACAGGAGGTAGCAGTGCTGCTGAGGGTGAGGGGGCCGTTTGGCACAGTCGTAGGGAAATGCTTCTGGCTGGCAGGCGATGCTCCCTAAACAAGTGGGGGCAGCAAGCCATGAGTTATGAGTGAGGTGTGTGATGTGATCTTTGACCACAATGTTAAGATCAGGCAGACTTGCCGACTCTATTTGATAAACATTTTTATTCATTATAAACTGTCTTTCTTGAATAGAACATGTAATAAGAAACTATATGTCATTGTAGGTCTACAGCACTGCGTACATCTAATAAAACATGCCGAAAGATAAATATCAGAAGTGGTAAATTCCTGATATTTATACATCCTTCCAAGATATGTAATACGAAACACAATGTAAGTGCATAACAGACACAAATGAGATGCGTAAATGCTACCTGTAAACTGCAATGCATTTTAAAGAGTGCAGTATATAAAAGCAATAAATAAATAAATAAACACACTGAATTACATCCTACTTCTATCACATAGATAAATCTTTACCATTTACCAAACGGCTGTGAATTGATAAACGCGTGACTGAATGATTCCCAGAAAGATGCTTGGCACGCCATGCTGTTCTGGCCAAGCCAGTAGGAGCGCTTCAGACATAAAATCTTCTCCTAGGATAAGCAGGATGAGTCAGCCACAAAGGTGACGTCATCCGACGGCGCTGAGACGGAAGTGACTCTCCATACGCTCCGAAGGGATTTGCCCTTATGAGCTTGAGCCAGCTGGCCCCACCCCCCAGCCCGACTAGCTAGCCAGTTTCAGTTTCTTCCGCCTTGCCAGCAAGATGGTCCTCTCTAATCTCCAACTGAAATGACCAAATCTTTAACTTAATTCTGAAAAGATATAAGAGGAAATTCCACTTACTTGCTTAAAATTTTTTATTTATTTATTTATTTATTACAGTTCTTTATATACCGCGCTATTTAGAATCAGCCCGCGGTTTACATCATAACAACAACGGAACATAATGACAAATGTCTCTAACGTTAATGCTCTTAGGCCTCCTTATTTCAGAACCATTCTTGGTATCATTCAGAAAGGGCTGCACTGGAACCCCTGGGTCTGCCGGCCATGTGTGATCGAAGCCCAGCCCGCAGATGCAGTTGTTAAAGAACTTCTATGCCCCTAGTTCTAGCCAGGATCACGATTGTGGAGGCTGCTGAATAAAGATCCTTCAGAAAAAGAGGCAATTCCAGTCTGGCAATTTGCCCTCATGGCAAGCCAGGACGTGTCCTAGAAGGCCTCCGTCCCCAGCCAGCCACGCTTTTAGCGTTCCTTCCTCTGCCTCCATGAAGGACCATCCTCACGGTGGATCATGGGGGGCGGCCCTCTTGCTCTGCGCCAATGCTGCCTTGCAAGCTTACGACCCCTCCGCAATGATTGGACATTCGCATACCGCCGCCCCTCTGCAGAGAGAGTGAAGAGAAGGTCCTCTCAAGCCCTCAGTCGGCGGCACGTCAAACCCCAGCCCCAGCTTGGCTAAAATCTGCATTGGCTTTCCCGAGAAAAACAGTGCCCGATGGGCCTGGAACTCCCCTCTCCGGGCGCCATGCATACCGGTTCTGGCCCCAATTGGGCTGAAAGCTCACCCCACCCCGCGATACCATGGGCTAACTCCATGGCAACGGACTCCGGGGCATTTTCCATGTGATGCTTGGAACTCCCTTCTCACAAGCAGACGTGCTGGACAGAAACAAGCCCCTGCCTGAAAGGGATCCCCTCCACCCTTCTCTATGGCGCTGGGGGATATCCCCGCTCAGGGAAGCTCCAGCACAGTTCCAAGGCACTGCACTGCTCTCATGAGTGCTGTTGTGATCAGCGTGGCAAAATCAGCGATGACGGTTCAGCGCCTGAGTGCTCTGTCCTCCCTTACGGTCGCCAAACTATGTCAACAGTGAGGCAGTAGCTCTGGCCAGTAAGTGCAGTCAGCCTCTCCCCTCACCGTCTCGCAGAGCCAACAAACCGAGGGAAGGACTGTCTCCCGTAAACTCACTTTGCCCCTGCAAACATCAGGCATAGTTCCCATTCATGACCACCAGTTGTTGACAGACGGCCTGCCAGTGATACCCGGATCAGCAGCTAGGGAAGGAAAAATCCAGAGAAGGGAAAAGCACCGAGAATGGCAGAATGGATAACTTCACGGCACACCCCCATGGGCCTCTGGCATTATGGAGAGGAGGAGGAGTAGCTGTATAAGCTCACCCCTAACATAAACCACTGCGGGAAAGAACAGCCATGAGAGGGGCACGTTCACTACCAGGTCCCTGTGCAGGACCCACGGCATTGGACCACAGTTTAAAGCCAAGGCTGAGCGGGCAGCTCCCGCTATCAGCAAACAGACCCGTGGCTTTGACACAGCCCACCTTGGACCTCAGGCAGTGTCAAAACTAAAGCAGCCAGCTCCTGTTGTCAGCAGAACAAAACCATGGTGCAGCCACCTGCAGACAGGGTCCGGACTACAGCGGGCAGCTCCCGCCATCAGCGCTTCCAGCAGCCATTCGAAACAAAGGTGGAAGGAGCCCAGGTTCAGATCCAGAATTATAACAGAGCCTGCTCAGAACATTAAGCACCCCTACAGGGGCTTCATCCCCTACAGAGGCTTCGCATCTGCTTCAGTCATCACAGGAAAGCTTCAGTCTTAAACAACCCCTCTGACGAATGCAGCACACTGAGTGCCCACACGACAGGTTAGAAGAGCAGCCTAGGAGCTAGGGTTGAGCAGACTTGGATGAGTCTCCCATGCACCAGCTTCTTCTAGAAGGCAGAGGGTTACGGTGTCATAGGACCCCACCAGCAAGAAAACCAGCCTCCGCTCCCCAGGGTAAGGCAACTGAGACTATCCAAGGAAAGGGTGAGGCGGCTATGTCGCAAATACAGTTTAAAAAAAAAGCACCTAGCAAAGCAGCCCTGAAGCTGACGCGCCTGGGGAAGCACAGCCTCCAACATCTGTTGGAGATATGCCTCTGGTCCCTCAGACCAGCAGCCACCTCGGACTCTGAAGCGCTGCCCTCACAGCCAGGGGCAAACTGCTCCCATATGCTCGCCTGCGCCTTGGTGCCTCATACCCCTCTGCCAGTCACACCCTCGCCCCAAGGCAGTGCCGGGTAGTGGCAACGGACTCCACATTTGGTGGCAGCACACCTCTGTGGAAAAGATATTAGTCTTCCCACACTGGTAGATGTGCCCACCTCAGCCTTATACCCTCCTGTTAACCCTGATCGCTTGAACTTGACATGTTGTTGTTGCCTTGACAGGTTGTCGAGGGCTTGATACTTGCACATGGACAGTGTGGTTGATAACCTGACAGGTTGTTGATCACTTGATACTTGCATAACTTGGAGGAAAAACCATCATCCTCGGAACCCTGCACTAGGCAGGCTCCCCCAGCACCTCTGTGACACTAAACCCAGGGTCACAGTGTGCAAAAAGGCAGGCTCAAGGCCAACCTAGGGATCACCAGTCTTGCCTCTGACCTTATGATCAACCCAAGGGCAAACACTTTGACTTAGCACAAAGTTGATGTATCCAACCGCGCATACGAAGGCAGGACGTATCCAACCACAGTCACAGGTTCAAGGACCTGGCTGAGCGGTGCGCGGTGTGGTGAGGCCTAGGGCTCTGCACCTTTGGGCCACGGTGCGCAGTGTGGCGAGGCCTAGGACTCTGCACTCTAGGACCTCAACTGTTTAGAGCCTAGGGCTCTATACTCTAGGGCCTTGCCTGTGAAAAGCAGATGTTCCAGACAGCAACAGGGTGACCATTGCCTACACCATCACACAAGGGGAGTGGGTTGACTCTAAAAAAACCCAGACTATACAAAACCATCCAGGCAGAACCATCATCCAGGCGCCCCCCCTCCCCCGCACCGGGACACAGGGCTTGCACAGGGTTGCAGGGAGGAAGGCTCAGCTGTCAAATGAGCCTGCATGTAAGAGCTCAACCCTTTGGCATCAGCTTTCCCCCTCCATCGGTGGGTTGCCGGCAAATCAATCTACTCAACACGTGGCGAGCACGAAGTGCAACTGTTAAAATGGATAACATCCAGACCTTCATCCCACCCATGGCCTGGCACCAATGCGTTTTCTCCCCTGGGGCCAACTCTTATCCCTCAAATGCAGGACCAACACACAATGCTGAGCCTGACCCCTTCATCAGGTTACATAAGATATGCCATACTGGGTCAGACCAAGGTCCATCAAGCCCAGTATCCTGTTTCCAACAGTGGCCAATCTAGGTCATACGTATCTAGCTGTTTCCCCTAAAGACACAGGTTCCACAATGCTTGTATTGGGTCAAGCAGTGAATCCTCTAGTGATATCCTCCAGACATGACCATGTTGTCGTCTACCTATCATTCCACTATGAATGACTGGCTGCAGTGCACCCATCAGCATACAGTTCTCAGCGCTTAGCACAAGCCTTGATAGCCGGGCAGGTTACCCAATACCCTTGGGAGCACATTCTTGACGACTGTTCTCAACTGCCTTGCGGCCACCCTCTGCTAGCCCTCGGCAAGCTAATATGGGAACTCCTCGAGGACTGTACTCTTAAAACCCCTCTGCCGTGCCAAGGCAGACAGATATGAAATTGACCTCCAGGAAGCTACTTCGGATAGCATCCTAACTGCAGGTCCGGGTGGCACCCTCTGCCACACATGCTACACTACCTGCGATCCTACCCCACACAAGCCACCCTTGATATCCAACCCAGGCACAAGACACCCTCGATACCCACCCAGGCCAGCCAGGCCTCCGGTCTGCAGGTACCTTTCCAGGAGGAGCAGATGCTACAAACTCTGAAAAGCATCACGGCCCTATACGGCCCTATGCAACTGTATGCCCAGCGACATGTACAGAACAAACTGCAAACAACTAGGCAACTAAAGGCCTGGCTACCGCCGTCCCCAGCAGACTACGCCTCTGTGACAGCGCACTACACCTCTGTGACTCCGACTCCATATCACACCTACTCAAGCCTTCCTCAGGCTGCATCCTGCTCACGTAGCAGGCCACCTTGCCCCGGAACAGGGACCAATACACCCCCTGCCAGGATGCCGGGGGCAGCGCTTGGGGTTCCTCACTCAGTAGCCATATTGATAAGTACAAGGTCGTGGGTTCATGTGGACCTGTTCCTAGACCTCGTACAAGGTCGTTAGTTCATGTGGACCTGTTTCCTAGACCTCGCAACAGAACACACCCCAGGCAAGCAGTCACGGCAACCTCAACTGTCACTCCCAGCCCGAACTGACTTGGGTCACAGCAGGCTTATGATCAATCTCACGCCACTCTTGTAGCACAATCGATACTGTGCTAACATAAGAACACAAGATATGCCGCACCAGAACAAGGTCCATCAAGACCAGTTTCTGTTTCCAACCGTGCCAATCCAGGTCATAAATACCTAGTAGTTCCCCAAGAGGCATGTTCCTCTATGCTTGGTTTGGACCAAGCAGTGTTTCACGGGGTCCTGGTTACTAAGGGTTTATGAACCTTTACCTGTTGGGTTAAAAAAAAAAAATAATTCTATTAGTGCTGTCCCAGTACTTCATTTTCACACCTCTGTCACAGCCATTCATATTGAGGCTGGTGCTTTCCCAATACTTCAATTTCACACCTCTGTCACAGCCGTTCATATTGGGGCTGGTGCTTTCCCAATACTTCAATTTCACACCTCTGTCACAGCCGTTCATATTGGGGCTGGTGCTGTCCCAATACTTCAATTTCACACCACTGTCACAGCCCGTTCATATTGAGGCTGGTGCTCCTCTTGTGTACAGTGACCAGCTCTACTATTGCTCTATTAATGCTCTGATTTGCACTAATGCCCTGATTGCACCACCCTCGTGGCCAGCCGTCCGTGAGGCTGTAGCTATACTTGAGCGCTGTGATTACCACAATACTACTGCACTTGATCGTGGTGAGTACCTCACTACTACTACTCTATGCACTTGATCACTGTGATTATCTCACTACCACTGCCCTAGGCTCTTTATCGCTGTGATTACTGCATCTCTGTGGCTGCACAGATGCACCTTATATGGTCACTCTGCATGCTTTGCGTTGCACATGGGTGCTTCACAACTGCAAGACCACATGTCCTTCTGTCCCACATTGCTAGCCCTTAAGGAAGTGACCTATGTCTCGGCCTTCCCCCTTCCACCACAGCGCATGACAGCTTGGGAGGCACCTAGTGTGGCTGACTCATCCTGCTTGTCCTAGGAGAAAATGAAGTTACTTACCTGTAACAGGAGTTCTCCGTGGACAGCAGGATAAGTCAGCCACACATTCCCGCCCACCTCCCCTGGGAAGGGGTTGGCCTCTGAGCCTGATGCCCGCCTCCTAGCGGCAAAGACTCAGCTAGTGACGAACTGGCTTGCTAGGGGCGGGCCGGGGGGTGGGGCCAGCTGGCTATGGAGAGTACTTCCGTCTCGGCGCCATCGGATGACGTCACCTAGTGTGGCTGACTTATCCTGCTGTCCACGGAGAACTCCTGTTACAGGTAAGTAACTTCATTTTTCCCGCTGTCTTTTTATATCCTTTCCCTTCACATTATGAGTCATTGCTGATCTCTTCCATTCGCTGTGCAGTCTTGCTCTTTCTCCTCCCACCATGCTGTTAACCACTTTCCCTTTTAGCTTTTATTCTTTGGAGATCCACCTCCGCCATGTGTATAGGGCAATAGGAAGTGCCCAGCATATCATCTTGGTAATTATTTTATAAGTGTCTATATTGTTAGGCTGGTTTTTACTTACTGATGAATTGAAAAAGTGTTTTCCTTCCCTGTGGGTGGAAAATGAAAAAAGGAGGCTTGCCGTGATTTCCAGAGTTCATGTGAAAAATCCCCTCTGGATACATTTTATGATGCAGCCTACAATGAATCTCCATGTAACCTAGAGAGAGTGAAAGGTGCTGATGTCATAAGGAGGCATTATGACAGCAGAATCCTGGCAGGAGAAAGTGTCTCTCTCTCACCACAGAGATGTATTTGTTTATTTTCAAACACTGAGGAGTTTGAAGAGGGCAAAGATAAACAATGGAAACTCAAAAAGTAGTGTTTCTCAAACTTGCCTCCCAGCTAGTCGGGTTTTCTGGATATCCATAATGAATATGCATGAGAGAGATTTGCATGCACTGCCTCCATTGTATGCAATCTTTTCATACATATTCATTGTGGATATTCGGAAAACCCAACTGGCTGGGAAGAATCCAGGACAGGTTTGGAAACTCCTGCTCTAAAGAGTAAGAGCACTGGAAGCTCATCTGATATCACCATTGCACAAGCAGGAGCTGGAAGCGATGCCTGGTCGGGTTGATCACCCAAATCAAAGGCTGCTGCACTGTGTCAGAGCCAGTAGAGCCTCTCAGAACCACTCAGTACATGAACTGGAGCAGCTTGGCCAGCTTTGCTCCCAAAACTGTAGCAGGAGTTTCACAGGACCATTTGTCAACAGCTGTCCAAACAGAGTCTCTGCCATCTTGGCTTCATTTCTCTTCCAACAGAACTCATAATCATTGGCTGGATATGTAGTCAGTGGTTTCCATTCATCTCTGTGTCCCTGTACCCGGCCTTTCTCCTTCTATCTTAACTTCCCATCTAATATAGATCTGTGACAGCCTGAGCACCAGCATCAGCATGAGACAAGTCTGAGGTAGCCTGAAGAGCACCTGAAATTGCTCCTTGCCAGACCTGATTTGGATGGTGCTACACTGCAGAGGAGCTTTTCCTTCCTAAAACTGTATTTTCCAACTCTATTAACAATAGTGATCTCTCTCTCCATGTATGCATTAAGCATTTCAGGATGGTTTGGACACTCATTTTGGTGTCTAAAAAATAAAAGTCTGCTCAAATTGCTTGTGCACATATATATGTTTATGTTTATTGATTTGATTGACCGCCCTTCAAAATAGCAGAGCGGTTTACAATGATAATAAAATATTACAGTAACAGCAAGGCACAAGGCCGGAAAAGTAGAAAGAAAGTTACAATTACTTTGTAGAGAGAAAATGGGAGAGCAGGTTGATATCAAAGGGTATAGGAAAAAAGGTTAGGGGTGAGAGGAAGGAGGGCCAAAGGCAAGGGAGAAAAGGTGAGTCTTTAGATCCAGCTTGAAGGTAGGGTGATGATGTTCCAGGCGGAGGGCGGTGGGGAGTTCCAGAGGGCAGGGCCTAGAACCTATATACATATACCTATGTGTGCACAATTAATTTGTTTGTGTACAAAAGCCATAGCGTGCAGTCCTGCAGAATGCTTGGTGAGATACTTTGCCTGATAGGGGAGTTCTGGGTAGGTGAGGGGGTGTGTATGGATGGGGGATGGGGAGATCATTTCTATAACAGCACAAGATATACAAAGCGCTGTGCAGACACTTAGGGGCCCTTTCACTAGAGGGCGCTAGCTGTCAACACGTGTTCTGGCACATGTCAATGCTGAATGCGCATTGGGACACATGTTGCCAGCTAGAGCGGGGCCATGACAGCATGGGATGATGTCCGCCGTAACCATCTAACTCGAGTTAAGGTCGCGAGTAGGGGTAAGGGCAGAGAGTGGGTGTGGTTTGCTCTGCGAAGTCAGCGTGGGGTTCACACCACATGCGAACTGAATTAGCAAGGAATCACTTAATGCCACTTCAGCAGGGGGCATTGGGGGCACCCACCCTAACGTGCTAGGGGAAAGGGCTCTGCACTAACAGCCAGGGAAATGTCTTTGACAGTTAACATGGAGGAACTGCCCCTAATACAGCTTTGTTTCAGCACTTAGGTGCAACACTATCACGTCCCATAGAAGAGACAGTTCCTGCTCCATAGAGCTTACAAATGAAATTAAAAAGCGAAATTATGTGAGACCTCATCTGTGATCGTACGTGGTTTAAAGATTTGTAGATAATATCTGCAGTGCAGTAGGACTGTAAATCCATAGCTGAACAGTTCAACGTGTACAATGAATCAAAATAGTTGAGGACTGAATTCAGTCAAATGATTTTTGGCTTCCAGAGGGAACATAAGAAATGCCATAGTGGGTCAGGCCAATGTCCATCAAGCCCAGTATCCTGTTTCCAACAGTGGACAATCCAGGGCACAAGTACCTAGTAGGTTTCCAAAAAGACACATAGGTTCCAAAATGCTTGTACTAGGGCAAGCAGTGGATTTCCTGGGTCCTCTTTAATAATGGTTTATGGACCTTTCTTCCAGGAACTTGTCCGTCTTTTTTAAAGCCAGCTACACTAATAGCTTTTACCACATCCTCCAGTAACAAATTCCAGAGTTTGATTATGTGTTGACTGATTAAATAATGTCTCTTATTAGTCTTAAATGGGTTAAAGAATGGCTTCATTAGATATTCAGGAGTCTCTGAATGTTCCACAAGCGCTTGAAAAATATGTTCTTACTGCCTCGAATGAGATTTGCCTAATGCCTTCTGGTTACTGTTTCCAGTCTTACCCAGTGCTCGGAAGTGAGCACCAGCTGATAAGGAAATGTCACAGATTAGAGAGAGACCTGCCATTCAAGAACCAGATTTAGACCTGATCATGCCACAGAACTCAGACACCCAAGGACTGGGACAATAGTAACTCCCTGATGCCTCTTCTTCTGGCATCAGTAGTGAGACATGGTGAGGTTTTTTGATATTTTCATTTGTTTTTTTCTGCTGTATTTTATATGCTGTGTAATGCAAGTCACACAAATTCCAAGTGCCAGGTCACCAATGCGATTAGAAATTTCCCCCCTGCACCAGGGATTTTCCTGCCTTTTATTTTCTGTGGCTTCCTCCTCTCTGCACCATGTGGTTCTCTGTGAGTGTGATCCGTGTGCTGCAGGAACTCCCGCGCTGATCTTGGGGTCTCAAGTCTGACAGGACCAGCGCAGAATTTCCTGCACCAAGTGGCTCAGCCTTGCCAAAGTGCTGGAAGAAGGAGTTCTTTGAATAGCAGAGCAACAGGATCTGTTATTTATTTATTTAGCTGTGCTTATATACTTCTTTTCACTGGGTCAAAGCAGTTTACAGATATACACTAACAGGCACTTTTTATTCCCTTATCCCCAAAGGGCTCACAATCTAAGCATACCTGAGGCAATGGAGGGTTAAGTGGCTTGCCCAAGGCCCCAAGGAGTGGCCATGGGACTAGAGACCCCAGTCCCTCCGGCCTGAGGTTACTTGTCCCTACGTGGGAATTGAACGGTAACAAATTATGTTAGGAATTAGGTAATAATAAGAAAAACAGACTGATGTGGTTTCACAAAGAAGTGGCTGAGAATGGAAGGGTAAAGGGATTAACATTCAAATATGCAAGGACCCAAGAAAGCAGAAAAGTCGTTTCACGCTGTTCATCCTGGACTGATTCTTTTTCTTCTAAATTCCCTGAAATGCTTGTCTGATGGGAAAGTGTAAGGGAAAGTGCAGCTACTCCTGGCAGAAGCTGCCCTTACTCGACTCCTCCTATAGACACTTTGATTGATCGAGCAGTGGCAGCTTCTACTCCGCAGGGCTCTGAAGATATGTTGTTGGGGCCTCTGGAAAGGGAAGGCATGCTGCCCGAGGTTTCCTAACCTTGATGTTACCTTTAGCCTGGAACACTGTAATCTACTACTAGTGCTACTAAGCAGTTATATAGTGCTACAGAACGTATGCCTTGCTCAACCGATGCACAAAAGAGACAGTCCCTACTCCCTGAAGCTTACAGTCTACTGAAGAAAGACAGGCCTGATAAATAGGTGTTTGGTGTGAGTCAGGGATGAGATTTGAAGTCTGAAAGTTTATGGAATTTAGTTTTACAGACCTTTATCTAAATCTGTGATATGCGGAATTTGTGCTGTAAAAACAGTCCATGTAAGAAAAGCAGGAAATGGGATAGGGGGATTACCAGCCAGGGCTCTTTGGGGCAGCTTTCATCTTGCAAATGCACCGGCTGATAATGCCACAGGAGTAGTGCTGCTGATGGGAGGGGGCAGTTTGGCACAGCAGTAGGGAAAACCTCTGGCTGTGGATGATGTCCCCTAAAAAGTGCAGCAAGAGGTGAATTATGGGTGAGGTGTGAGAGTTGATCTTTGACTGCAATGTTAAGATCTAGCAGACTTATAACTCTTTCTTAGTAAACATTTTTATTCACTGTAAATTGTCTTTCTTGAATAGTCGCATAGCAGGAACCATCCGTCCTGGGTATGTCTATGGCATTGCCACATCTAGTAACACTCTAGGAATGATAAATCGCAGAAGTGGAACATGTAACATTCAGGAATTTACCAGGATCTTTAATAGGAACACACAGAGTTACACCTACTTCTTTTTTTTTTACTGCCATCAAGTCGGTGTTGACTCATATTGACCCAACTACCTCTGGGTTTTCTTGGCAATGTATCACCAGAAGTAGATTTCCAGCCTTTTCTTCCAAGGCAATAGAGGGTAAAGTGACTTGCCCAAAGTCACAAGGAATGCCAGTGGGAATCAAACCCTTGATCTTCTGGGTACTAGGCAATTGCTCTAACCACTAGGCTACTCCTCCACTCCACACCTACTTCTACCACATGAGATAATTCTTTACGATTTACCAAACTGCTATGAATTGATAACGTGTGGTACTTGTGATTCCCTGAAAGATGATTGGCTGCCTCTGTTCTGGGCGGGGCAGTGGGAGCTCTTCAGACGGACATCTTTCCCACTGTCTTTTTATATCCTTTCCCTCCCCATTATGAGCCGTTGCTGTTCTCTTCCATGCATTGTGTAGTAATTCACAGGATAGGATGGAGGCACTGCTCAGACAATGTCTGTGATTCTCATGATCTGTAACCTTCAAATTAACACTTTGAGCCAGATTTTATAACAAAACGCCTAAAGTATAAAGTCCATGAAGGGGCATATTTTAAGGTCATTTTATTAAGGCAACATAGGCTCCCATCCACCTTTATAAAATAGACCCTAAGGACTAGCCCCGATAGTACACAAATGCACGCGCACACACACTTACACCCGCCCCGAACCTACTGTAAATGCGTGAGGAACTCTGCACGTGTACCCATGTATTGTATAAAATATACTTGTACAATCTAACCCTGCCCCAGCTCGACCCAAACTTGTACATACAAGAACAGGTAACCTTGTAGGTGTGCATACTTACATACATGTATACAGCTGCACAATTATATAAAAGGCCTTTTCTTTATGTAAATCAGCCCCTCTCTGTGGACTCTGTCACAATCTCTACAAACGGCCTTGGAAAGTTACAGCATTACAAACTTCAGTGAATAGCCTCCCACTGGCAGGAGCTCGTGTAGGGATATATTCAAGTTAGAGTGTGAGAGGCAGGAGACATTTTTGCCTTGCTTGAGGAAGATCTTCAGCCATGATGCTAGTGTCAGAGAAACATACGGATCTCCAAGGCACAACATATCACAGCTCATAAAGACAGATGCTATCCTAAGCTTTTTTTAAAATATCTATTTGCATTTACACACTGCATTTTCAATCTAAAAAGAGCTGCCCAAAGTGACTTATAAAAGATAACACTCAAGTAATTCAAAAGTCAACACATTTGAGATTCCCCACTCCTGAGGGTATGGATTCAGTGGTGGTGTGTAACAAATGATAAAGGCAGGTAGAGTCAACAATCTTTATTACATACATGTAGTTCAGAACATGGAATAACATGTCTGTGACTCACCTCTGTGATTTCTCCACTAATACATCAATTTTATAATGCTCGTGCACAAAGCTATCAAGCATCTGATATTCACCATGACTTTGGTAAAAGTGCAAGTCGAGATCGTGAGGCCAAATGGCAGAGCCTTGAACTGAAAATGCCCCATGGGCACAGCCAGAACTTCTGTTTGTAAAATGGTAAAGGGGATGGAAGAATACTCTTATGAAGAAAGGCTAAAAAGGTTAGGGCTCTTTAACCTGGAAAAGAGACGGCTGAGGGGAGATATGATAGAAGTCTATAAATTAATGAATGGACTGGAATGGGTAAACGTAGATCGATTGTTTATGTTATCAGAATATAGAAAGACTAGGGGACATGCAATGAAGCTACAGGGTAAACTATTTAAGACTAATAAAAGAAAATATTTTTTCACTCAACGTGTAATCAAACTCTGGAATTTGTTACCGGAGGATGTAATAAAGGCTGTTAGTGTAGCTGGGTTTAAAAAAGATTTGGACAAGTTCCTGGAGGAAAGGTCCATAAACCATTATTAAGAAGGGACCCAGGATATCAATGCTTGACCCGGTACAAGCATTGTGGAACCTGTGTGTTTTGGGGAAACTGCTAGGTACGTATGACCTAGATTGGCCACTGTTGGAAACAGGATACTGGGCTTGATGGACCTTGGTCTGACCCAGTATGGCATACCTTATGTTCTTATGTTCTCTGCTTCAACTTTGTTTGGTGATATTTTAACATAATCCCTTCCCTCATTGTCTATGGAGTCTGTAATCCATTGAGTTACTCTTCTACCAGTGACACCTCTGCACAAAGTGATTCAATTTTTCCCTCTACAGGTGGTTAGTTTTCTTCTGGCATTGTGTCTCATTGGTTAAATTTTCTGGGTATATTTTTCACTACAGAATACTGAATACAATTGATTTCTGTAAGGTTATGCATTTTATGAACTCGGTCATGTTCCTAATCAGATACTTTACTTTGGGTATCAAGTTTAGCTTAGGTCCCCTTCCATCTCCAGGACGACAGCTCAAGTATCCACCTCCACATATTCTAGAAGCTCAGCTCGGAGTCCTTCCATCTTCCAGACTCTGTTCCTTGGTCTGTCTTACATCATGTTTCACCTCCTCTTTTGCCCCCTTACCATTCATCGGTTTCTGTATCCGATCAGTCACCTCATCCTATTTCTCCGGATGATCTGGCATCTTTCTTCTGGTTCCTTTCTTTCACTTTCTCTCTCATCCCTCAGTTGTTCTGAGATGTTATCACTTGTATACTTCTCTCATTTGATTTTCTAATTTGAGAACTTATCTGTGGATCATCAGGTTATTTTGTATTGATTTGCTCTTGCTTCCAATTTTTGAACCTTCTGGATTTAAATTTAGAACCTCTGTTCTCAAAATAGCAGAACCTTATTGCCTTTTAAACTTCAAAAGTCCATACAACTGTTATTTGCCCTCCTAATTTTTTCATTAGCCTCTTTGTTCTCTGTCCCGATAGAGTAGGTTACTGAACAAGTTTTCCATGTCCAATAGCTGCACCAGAGATCAGACACATTGCTGGTTAACTAGCATCCCAGGCAATCTATAGGCTGCCCATTCTAAATTCTGACTCAATCCACAGTTAGCAGGGATCCACGTCCAGTAATGCAGGAGCTTAATGTAATCTTCAAACTACTACTGTTTCTGCAGCAATGGAAGAAGATACTGACTCCCCATCTCTGTGCAAAATGGATTAGAACTACAGGACATCCCCATCACATTCGCTCCTTCTGAAGTCATCATGGGAAGGTACTCAACCAGATTTGGTAAGAGATATGGACTCCCTTCAGTTATACACTGGTTCCCCTTGGGGCAATATCTCCAAATGGGATAGTTTCTGCATACCAAGACAGTCATGAACCTCATTCCTAAGCCAGGATATGTGGAGTATGAGTTCAGTCTATTAAATTTACTGCTAATGCTTGGTGTAGTACTTGCATCATCCAAAGACAGCTTCCTTCTGGAGTTCATAAGATGGAACATGTATGGGTAATTGCTCTCCACACCTGAAATCCTTCCTGGGGATCCAGGCCCGGATCTCTGCCTGCTTATCTGACACTGCTGCCTGGATGTCTCACTGCCATCTGAAATTGAACATGGCCAAATCTGAGCTCCTTATCTTTCCCCCCAAACTCACCTCCCCCCTTCCTCCCTTCTCTGGTTCTGTGGATAACACCACACTCCTCCCTGTTCCCTTAGCTTGTATCCTTGGGGTCATCTTTGACTCTACTTTCTCTTTCTCTGCACACATCCAATCAGATAGCTAAAACCTGTCCCTTCTTCCTCTATAACAGGAATGTCCAACAGGTAGATCGCGATCTACCTTTAGATCACGGAGGGGTCAGAGGTAGATCGCCAGCCCCACTTGGCTCCTTGCCTTCGAATTGGTTCAAACCACTGTGACTTTTGCTTGCCTCTGCAATTTTATTTCGCCTTGCCTTTGCGTTGATTCTACACTGTGTGCAGAATTTATTAAATTGCATGTGGTGGTATTTGAACTTGTTGGGCAGTATTTGAATTTATCTGGTTTGCTGGACAGGTGATTAAGTTTTTTTGATGATTGTTTGGTGGTATTTTATTATTGGTGCCAGTATGATGAATTCTTATTTTTACTTTTAGAGCTGCATAACTGCATGTGTGGTTTTGGCATCTCCTGTCCTTGTATTGCACATCATCCAGAGGTCTTCACTTCCTGTTGATCTTTAATACTTTGGGACAGTGACAGTTTTGAACCAGATTCAGCCAGTGCTTATACTAACTTAGCAGATTTGGCCTTCTTACATCCAGCCACCCCACTATAACGAAGATGAGTGTTACAAAGAAGAACAAAACCTACCACTTTCATGATGAAGGGGAAATGGATTACTTCTTCGTCATGGTGAAAGACAAGTGTTGTTATCTAATTTATAACGCCCCAGTATCCTTGCCCAAAAAGGGTAATCTGGAACGTCATTATGAGGCTCTGCATAGCAATAAGCTTGATGCTGATTTTCCACCCAAAAGTGAAATTCGTAAACTGAAGCGCAAAGAAATTAAATCGAAATTGGCTACTCAGCAACAGTTGATGGCGAAGCCAAGGTCACATTCCGTCAATGC
Organism: Ichthyophis bannanicus; assembly: GCA_033557465.1. Classification (NCBI taxonomy): domain Eukaryota; kingdom Metazoa; phylum Chordata; class Amphibia; order Gymnophiona; family Ichthyophiidae; genus Ichthyophis; species Ichthyophis bannanicus. The sequence goes on from CM066031.1 coordinate 54,541,379, forward strand.
AACCATAGCATCCTTCAAGGTCAGCAACCTGATCGCAAAGAAATGCAAACCTTTCACTGAAGGGGAATTTATGAAAGATTGTTTTCTTGAAGCAGCTGACAATCTTTTTGAAGGATTTAAAAATAAGAAAGAGATCATAGCTGCTATTCAAGGTGTACAATTGTCAAGAAACTCCGTTGTGCAGCGAATAGAAAAGATGTGTGGAGACACAACTGAACAATTTTTGGAGAATGTTTCAAATTGTGTTGCTTTCTCACTCCAACTGGATGATTCTACAGACATAAGAGACATAGCTCAGTTACTAGTCTTTATCCGGATGGTTTTTGAAGACTTCAGTGTTAAAGAAGAAGTACTTGGAATGATTTCTTTAAAAGGAAGAACTACCGGTCAGGAAATATTCAGTTCTTTCCATTCTTTTGTGACAAAGTGTAATCTTGCATTGCATAGACTTGTTTCCATCACTACTGATGGAGCAAGAGCAATGACAGGTGAGGTTAACTGTTCATAGCCCTCTGTACACAGCATGACGACTTCCCAGATTTCCTTTCTTACCACTGCATCATTCACCAGCAAGTTTTGGCAAGCAAGAGACTCAATACAAAGATTGTCATGGACATCACTTTCAAAATTGTAAATTCAGTTCGTGGAAGATCACTTCAAAGATGGCTTTTCAATCTTACTCTTGATGAAGGGGCAGCGGAAATCATTTTGCACACAGATGTAAGGTGGCTAAGTAGGCACAAATTTCTGCAAAGATTTCATGATTTGCTGAATGAAATAAGAAGTTTTTTGAAGGAGAGGGGAGATGACCAAGCGGAAGATGAGGAGTGGTTATGTGATCTGGCATTTCTCGCTGACTTTACAGGCAAACTAAGTGATATGAACCTTGAACTACAAGGTAAAAACGAATGCATTGGCGAGATGATGAGTACAGTTTCATCCTACAAGAGCAAATTTGAGCTGATGATGACTGACCTTGCAAACAACACTTTTGATCATTTTCCTAATATGCAGGACCATCTGGGACAATATCCAAATTTTGTTTTTCAAAACGAGAAGTATGTGACAGAAATCTGTTCTATTATCCAGGAATTCAAAAATAGATTCTGTGACTTCCAAAAAATTGGAACAGTTGTGGAGTACTTGTCATACCCATTCAAAGTAGATGTGGACATTAAAGAAATTGCAATTGCTATCAGTAAAAATTGTTCATTGAACAAGCCATCTCTTGAAAACGAAATATTAACCCTTATAAATGACATTTTTCTCAAGACCAGTGCTGAGCAAGAATCGTTTTGGAAGCTAGTGCCTAGAGACAAATTTCATAACTTGAGAAGATGCAGTGAAGCTGTACACTCCTGTTTCGGTTCAACTTATTTGTGTGAATCTGTGTTTTCCCATCTGAAAATGACAAAGAGTACACAATGTTCCAACATGACAGATGAACATCTCCAGGATTCCCTGAGACTGGCCCTCAAGAAATATTCACCCAACTTCATATAACCCCTCTTCTCATGACATTTCACTGGCTCCCTATCCATTTCTGCATCCAGTTCAAACTTTTCCTGCTGACCTGCAAGTGCATTCATTCTGCGGCTCCTCAATACCTTTCCTCTCTTATCTCATTCTAAACCCCTTCTCAGGAACTCTGTTCCCCTAGTAGATCCCCTTTATCTGTGCCCTTCTCTGTCACTGCCAACTCCAAACTTTGTTCATTCCACCTTTCTGCTCCATATGCCTGGAACAAACTATCTGAGTCAGTGTGTCAGGCTCCTTCTCTAGCCCTATTCAAATCCAGGCTAAGAAACCAACTCTCTGAGGCTGCTTTTGGATCCTGATGCTCCTCACTCTCTTGTTCACTACATATGTACATCTTACCATACTCTAGTTTCCAGTTTTGTGATGTTTTTGCCCTGATTAGATTGTAAGCTCTGATGAGCAGTGACTGTATCTTACATCTTACATGTACAGAGCTGCATACGCCTTGTAGCGCTATACTGATTAGTAAGTAGCAGTAATTTGTCAAGGTATGCTCGGAAATTCCTCTTAATCAAGCCTGTGATACCTAACATGATGAGAAAAAGCTCAGTCTCTTTCTGCCACAGTTTCTTTGTCTCTGACTGCGTTTCTTGGTACTTGAAGATCTTCCCCCTCTCAACGTGATTCAGAGAATGGTCACCTGGAACTGATACTTCTATAATCCATGCAATTCTGGGGTGTTCTTCTCAATTACCAATAGGACCGGCTTCCTTCATCCGGCTTCTTATCTGTTGGAATGGGAGCAATCCAGGTGATCAGAACTTCTTCATTCTCCATAATTCTCTTAGGGTCATGCTCCCAGTTCTTTACCAGTATAATGATGCTGTAGTGTTTACATGGCACTGGTATGAGGAATAGCGGGAGGAGATGGATGAGATGTGCTGCTTTATTCTGCCTTTCAGTATAGAAATGTTTTGCCATCAGAACTTTGCAGCAAGCTATAGAATTTACGTATGTCTATTTTACTATTTTTTCAGTGTCCTCTGTAAACCATTCCATCTGTAATCCATTCTCTTGGACTGGAACTATCAATCTCTCATCCTTTGAGTTCATTCCCCTCTCCATAACCATTCTTGTATCCAGTATTGATTGACCAAGGGTTTCTGGAGTAACACTCTATTTCCCACTGTGTTTGTGTACTTGCCACTTGTTTTCCTTGTTTTGCTAATCAATCAATCCCCCCTCTCCCGATCCACCACTTGACCTACATGTGTCAAGCCCTTTCACACCCATTCCTCAAATAACTTTCCTTTTCTGCCTGGCGTAAACATCCCCATCCCACGAATAAAGGTGTATTTTGAGAATCCCTTCTTCCCCCCTCAAAGGGGACCATCTCCAGTTTTTCCAAATTTGGAAAGGTTAATTTCCATTGGGGATTTTTGGCCTCCTCCCCTCTGGATATCTCAGTCGGGTCCCAAATCAACGACTCTGTGTACCTTGCTGCCCACTTCCATTCGCACCCACTGTAGGGCATCTCCTCCATCCTTCCAAGCAAACAGAGCATGTAGTTGTGCCGTGGCATAGTAGGGGGCTATACACAGTACTCCCAGCCCCCCTTCTTCCCTCCACTTATACATGGTGGACCGTGCCACCTTGGGGACTTCCCATTCCATACATATTGCATTATCATATTTTGAGGCATTTTTAATACCCCCCAGGGCACTGCATTGTTGACACAAATAAAAATAAAATTTACGGTAGCACATTCATTTTGACTATGGCTATGCGACCCAGTCAGGTCAGATGAAGTCCCATCCAAGAAAAAGGTCTCGTTTGAGGCTTTCCACCAGCAGTTTATAGCTCCAATCCTGAAGGTTCTCGAGCAGGCTGCCTAATTGTATCCCCAGATATCAGAAGTGCTTATTTAGCCACTTGATGGGGAAATGCCCCACAGGTGGTCCTCCAATGCTTTTAGTAAATTAAATATTGCAATCTTGCTCTGATTTAATTTATAGCCCACTACCTCACTGTATCTACCCATCAATGTCATCAATACTGGCAGTGTGGTAAGGGGCAGTTGTAGGGTAAAAATAATATCGTCTGCGAAAAGGGTGATTTTGGTCCTCTGCCCCCTCCCTACCCCCCGCCACCTACACCCCCCCTGTATGTCTTCTTGCTCTCTAATATACTCTGCGAGGGACTGTATCGCCAAGGCGAATAGAAGTGGTGATAGTGGGCATCCCTGGCATGTCCCTCTCCCCAGAGCAAAACTATCGAAATAACCTCTGTTTACTCTGATGCGGGCTCTTGGATGGGCATTGTCACCCAGCAGACCTGGTTGAAAGAAGAGAAAATGTTTTAAATGTAGGAAAAAGTGCACATAAGCCGCATTATCTGGAGGAACCAGGTAGAGGGAGCCAGAGAGACTCCAGAGACACTACAGAACCACGCCCTACTGAGCATGATGTAATCCCAGCTAGCTTCCAATCCAGGGGCACAGAGGAACTTCTTAAGGAGGCTGTGGAAGACAGGAAGGAGAGCAGTGGTGGCAGGAGCAAGGAGAGCAGTGGTGGCAGCAAGGAGAGCCGTGGCAGGAGCAAAGGGAGCAGAGGAAGCAGCAGCAGATGGAAAGGCAGCTGTGAAGATAAGTGGAGTGACGGCTGGAGAGGAAATAGCCAGAATAAATGCAGCAGGACTGTGTACAGCTGGAAGCAAGGCAAGTCTGAGGGAAGATTGGAAAGCAAACCCGAGTATCCCCTTGCCAAAGGATCACCTAAAGGGAAAGGTGGTGGTTTGATACCTAAGGAGGAACTGGAGGAGGTTTCAGCTCCTAGAAAGGAAAAAGCTGTTTGTCCAAAGCAGTCAAAGCATTACTACAGTGGCTGTCCAGAATCCCCAGGGCCACAGCAGGAAGCTCTAAGACACGCTCAACAGGCCAGCCAAAGGAGGGACTGGTATAGGCCTCAACCCCCGCTGGAGTCCAGGAGGCCAAGCTCGGAAGGTAAAACTTTTATTGAATCCAGATATAGAAAAAGCCTCTGTGATAAGAAGGGCCTGGATAATAGATGTTTTTATAGAACTGCCACAAAAGCTCCCAGAAGAGAAAACTTTTCTCCATGTAGAGTAGCACGAAGCCAACACCCAAAGAATACTCTAGAACATTGGGCTGTACTAGAGAAGATATACGGAGAGCCTGAGTACAGGGTATCAGAACCCAGGGACTCAGAGTCCGAGGTGTCTAGCTACGAGCAGATGCAAGTGGACCTGGCCAGTGAGGCTTCGGATTATGAAATGGATTGCACGTATTGTACAAGTGGAAGCCTAGAGTCTGTGCCAGATGTATATGCTGCATGAATTATCACTTAGAATATTGTGTAGTGGAAGCCCAGCACTACTGTGCAGATAATAGTGTGTCTTGAAGTTTTTGGTTACTTTTCTTACCTGAATGAAGGACTCTTTTGCGTTGTTGTTAACCAACCCTTTGACCTTAGCGTAAAGGGAAATAAACGCCTTTACTTTCCCTACCACTCGTGCATGTTTCTTTGAAGATTAGGACCAGGAAACAAATAAGGCCCGAAAGTAAAGTAGGCCGCAGGATTACTGGCCAATCTTCTCACCCTAATTGTTATGCGCAAGCGCTGCTTATATGCCAGGGCGGTGCTCGCGACAGCATACAGTGCTTTTATCCATTTTAGAAAATTCTTCCCCAGGCCCATTCATTCTAAAACCTGGAACATAAACTGCCACTGTACCTGGTCAAATGCTTTTTCAGCTTCCAGTGTAACTAATACTGCTTGCTCTCCTGACCTCTGTAGGTCCCAATTAATATTTAATAGTTTCTGAATGTTGTCACATCCTTGTCGCCCCATCATAAACCCCGTTTGGTCTTTGTGTGCCAATTTAGGCACTACCCCTTGGAGGCGATTAGCTAGCACCTTGGCCAGTACTTTAGCATTGAAGTTAATTAGAGAGTTTGGCTGATACGATCCACAGACTGTGTTATCCTTGCCAAGTTTAGGTAGGATTGTGATACCCACTTTTTTCATCAACTTCAGGATCTCCTCCCCTTGGAGCACCCCATTAAAGACTTTAGTTAACACCAGGGTAATTTGGTCTTGCATTAAGCGATAAAATTTGCAGTGAAACCATCTAACCCCAGGGCCTTACCCAACTTGAGGATCTTAATGGCTGCTTGGACTTCCTCCTCGCTGATTTCCTGTCCTACTCCGCCACAGCTTCCTTAGATTACAGTCATTCAAGAATGAGACCTCCCTCTCTTTTCCCCCTGATATTTCACTTTATATAGGCTCTCATAATATTCTCTAAATACCTGACTAATTTAAGACAGTCAATGTACCATCCCCCCCCCCTTCTGGTTCCGAATACCTCCTATGTAGGCCACCTGCCTTTTGGCTTTCAGCCGACTAGCCAGAATTTTACCAGACTTATTACCCTCTTCAAAATGTGCTTGCTGCAACACGGCTAATCTGTGTGCAATTTCTTGAGCCCACAATCTGCTCAATTCTCCCCGCAGTTTAATCAATTCTAAGCTATTAATTATGGATCGCAATCACTCTGTTGCCTCCCCTGTAACTCCACAATTTCTTCTAAGAGTTTGTTTTATTTATTTATTTGCTTTTATATACCACGCTTTTTGGAATCAGTGCAGTTTACAAATAACATGAGCAATCAAACATTTCACATAGAACTGGAGATAACAAGAACAACAACAGTGGAACAGTTACATGGAACAAATTGAATAGAACAGATTACAATTTAACTGAAATTTCTGCTTTTCAGAATTACTCCTCTCCCTCTTTGCCTGGGCTGCAATATTGATGAGGTGACTTCTAGTGACAGTCTTCAGCTTCTCCCAAACGGTGCCCATTTCTCCATTCAAATTAAAACAGACTTATTCCTGTATAGTTTTATGTATTTTATTTACCTGTGCTTTCTCATCTAAAAGTGAAATTTAACCTCCAGAATTTAACCCCTTCATCCTGATCTCCAGTGTCAAATGTAACACTAATGGGGGCATGGTCTGTTCAGGTTATCGGTCCTGCTCTATGGTCCAAGCCTTAGAAATCCAGCTTCCACTAGCCCAGATCATATCCAATCGACTGTATGTCCCATAAGCATGTGGGTAGAATGTATATTTACACTACTCTGAATGTCTACATCTCCAAATGTCCACAAACCCAAGATATTCCTTAAATTTTTTCAAACTCTTCTGCTCCAGCAGCCCCCGCTGGCTTGTCCCCCGCTGTTGTCCAAGTGCGGGTTGCTGATCAAATTATCGTCCCCTCACAAGTTAATCAGGGCTTCCCCTAGCCCCTCCATTTCCTTTAACATCTGCTCATATAACTCCCCCCAATGTTCATTTGGGCAGTAAACACTGATGATTCAAACCTCTTCATCAGTAACCCTTAGCCGCACCCCTACCCACTGCCCCCCTTTATCCCTACATTCTCCCACAATTGCATGTTGACATGTCTCATGAACTAAGATGCCCACACCTCCTTTCCTTGGATTTGCTCTTTGTCCGGCAAGGATCACTACCGGGTAATATCTTGAATATAGTAGGTGCTCCTGCCCTACCATCAGATGCATTTCTTGGACACATAAGACATCCGCATTAAGACGCCTGCCCTCTCTCTCCAATAAGTGTCTTTTATGCCATGTCTGGAACCCTTTATAATTCACCGTGGTCACTGTTAGCTGCTTCCTATTCCAGTTTCCTTTATCCTTTGATTTATTCCCACCCTGGCCCACTCCTTGCATCCTCTACCCCCTCCCTCTCCATCCCCTCCCCCTGTCCCCTGCTCCCTTCCCCCTCGTGTTCCAGAAGCAAATATAAATTAGAGTTTCCTTTACCCTTCCCGTTCTTCTGGCAACTTAACCATTTAACTCTGCCTAAATCAACTCCTCCCTCATGTAGTCGGGTGAGCCTTTACCGACCAATCAGTCTATGCTGTCCTCTTTCACTTTGATCAATCCCCTCAGTCCATTCACAGCTCAATTTTCATCCCATGCAGCCTGCTCCTTAGCTGTCTAATTCAGCACTTTGTCTCCTCAAGATGCTTTACTCGAGTCTCCCACTCCTGATGGGCTGCTGCCTCTTGCGGCTGGAAACCAGCATCTTTTAAAGCTCTGAGTGCCTCAGTCACTGTATACACTCGCCATGTCTTCTCTCCCCGGAGAACAAGAGTCCAGATGGATGCAGCCAGCGATACCACAGTTCAGTGCTCCGGAGAGCTTGAGTGATTGCTTTCAGTGCTCTATGCCACTGCAGAGTCCCTGCTGACAGATCATCATAGATGGAGACCGGGTACCCTTGCCAGGTGAAATTCCCAAGTCCCCTCATTTTTGCCACTAAGCGCTCCTTAAGTTTGTAATCCTTCAAACAAATGATGATGTCTCTATTGATTCTTGGCTGACCCAGCGCTCGGTGTGCTTTGTCCAGCAGTATTTCTCTAGGGGGCTATCTCTTCCCCTCCCTTTTGCAAGGCTTCTGAGCAAACAACTACTGCAACTTTTGCACTGTCTTAAAATTTTGAGTCCTCGGTATGCCTCTGAATCACAGGTTGTTTCTCCGGGATCTGTTTTGAGGTCCTCCAGTTTGTATTGCAGTTTGTCCTGACACTCCTCTCCTTTTCCCACCCGGTTTTCCAATACTTCTTGTTGCTGCTCCAAGTCCTGCAGTCTGTTTTCATGCTCTCCCGCCTGATGCGTCAATTCTGCAAACTCCTCCTTCATTTTCCCGATGAGCTCTCCAAGTTCCATCTTAACTGCCCGAACTTCAGTTTTAATTTCATTAAACCATTCCCCGCTGTCCATTTCAGGTGGGGGAAGTGATTAGGGATCGGGAGGGGAGAATCTTCATTTTTGTGGGCGAGTTGAGCGGGGAGAAAGTAACGATAGTAAATCTGTATGCACCTAATGGGGGGCAAGTTCCATTTTGGAAAGAAGTGAGAGGATTATTGGAACGGGCGGTGCAGGGGAAACTCATGTTGGGGGAGATTTTAATTTGGCACTGCATCCAGTGCCAAAATATCGGTCCCTATATCCAAATTATCGGTCGCTATATCCTTAAAAAGGATATAGCGTTTTGGAAAAGGTTCAGAGAAGAGCCACCAAAATGGTAAAGGGGATGGAAGGATACTCCTATGAAGAAAGGCTAAAAGGTTAGGGCTCTTTAACCTGGAAAAGAGACAGCTGAGGGGAGATATGATAGAAGTCTATAAATTAATGAATGGAGTGGAATAGTAAACATAGATTGATTGTTTACGTTATCAGAATATAGAAAGACTAGGGGACATGCAATGAAGCTACAGGGTAAACTATTTAAGACTAATAAAAGAAAATATTTTTTCACTCAATGTGTAATCAAATTGTGGAATTTGTTACCAGAGGATGTAGTAAAGGCTGTTAGTGTAGCTGGGTTTAAAAAAGGTTTGGACAATTCCTGGAGGAAAGGTCCATAAACAATTATTAAGAAGGGACCCAGGTTATCAGTGCTTGACCCAGTACAAGCACTGTGGAACCTGTGTCTTTTGGGGAAACTGCTAGGTACGTATGACCTAGATTGGCCACAGTTGGAAACAGGATATTGGGCTTGATGGACCTTGGTCTGACCCAGTATGGCATATCTTATGTTCAGAATGGGATAGGAAGATGGGGGAGGGGGACCTTTGGCACAGAGGATAAGGGAGGAGGAGAGGATTAAGGGGGTATGGGTGGGAGAGAGGCAGCATAAGATATCATTGTTCGCAGATGATATTTTATTAACACTAACGCAGCCAGAGGTGACATTAGGAACAGTCTTAGAAGTGTGAGAACAGTATGGGGAGGTGTCGGGTTTTAAACTAAATATGGAAAAGAGGCACTGAATGTTAACATAGGGGAAGTGGAGATAGGCAGGTTAAAGGAGAGGTATCCCTTTAAATGGGCAAAGAAAGTGATTAAGTATTTACGGGTATATCTCACGGCATAGACATAGCTTTTATATGGGGCAAATTACCCCCAATTATGGAAACAGGTGGCCCAGGATTTAGGGGGTTGGATGGATATGGAGATTTCCTGGTTGGGCCGTATTGCAGCGGTCAAGATGAATTTAATACCCAGGATGTTATATTACTTTCAGGCTCTCCCTGTGGCATTTAAGGGAGATTCAAGGGAAAGTATTTCACTTCATATGGAAAAGACGGCCTCCAAGAATAGCGCGGGTGGTCCTTTACCGATCGCAGGGGGAAAGGGGATTGGGGGTTCCAGATATCCAGGCCTATTATAGAGCAGCCCAGATTAGCCATTTAATGGACTGGAGAGAGGGAGGGGAAAGGAAAATATTTGTAGATATGGAAGGGGAGGGGTGGAAGGAAGGACCAATTGAGGTCATGCCATGGACTATGGCAAAGGACAGGAGTGGGGGTTTCTTAGAAAACCCCTACACGGGGCATGTTTTAGCCATATGGGATGGAGTGAGAAGGAGGGAAGGGGGTATCGAGCTTCTCGGTAATGCAATGACTGTGTTATACGGGAGACTTTACCCCAGGAAGAGAGGGAGGGGTTTATAAACAATGGGAGAGTAAAGGCTTACAATGGTTTTACTAATTTATCGATGGGGGGAGTGGGTCCCGTTTGCAGATTTACAGGAGGAATATAATTTAGGGACCGGGCAGTTGTTTCATTATGGTCAAGTGATACAGTATTTGAAAGGGAAGTTGGGGAAGGAGGGGTTAGCACGAGAGTTTACTGAACTGGAAGTGATTTGGTAGGGGAAAAAGAGATCTAGGGGGCTAATTACGGCCTTGTATAGGGCAGTACGAGAAGGGCAAGGGGAGGAGAAATTGGGTTATATGAGGGCATGGGAAAGGGAGATGGGGAGGAACTTGGAGACTGGTCAGTGGAAGGCCATTCTGGAACAGGTTCACCATTTGCCAATTTCCATTGCTGTTCGGGAAAATTGGCACAAAGTGTTAATGGGGTGGTACTATACACAAGTGACTTTGAATAAAATGTATCAGGCGGCATCAAGGAGCTGCTGAAGGCAGTGTGGAGAGGACACAATGTATCATATTTGGTGGGAATTCCACAGATCCAGATATTCTGGGATGAAATTCAGAGGTGGATAAGACGGGTGGTGGGTGAAGAGATAGAGAGGAACCCCGAAGTTTTCTTGTTTGGATGGTGGAGGGAAGGGGGCCTGAGGGAGAATAGGAACCAAATATTAGCATGTCTCAGGGGTGGACAAAAGTGAAATAGCCTATCGGTGGAAGCAGGAGGAGCCGCTGCAGGTGGCACACTGTGAAGATCGGCTAAGGCGAATTTACCTAATGGAGAAATTAACAGCATTACGAAAACAAGAGAGGCCCAAGTTTGATAGGGTTTGGTGGAAAGTATTGGTGTACTTGCAGGAGGGGGAGAGAGGGAACTGGGGTAGGGTGGATAAGTAGGGCTGTGGGCTTAAAACTGCCTCATGGGCATTTGTACGGTAGATGAATGGCTTTAACGGGTTTACTGCTTAAGTAGGTTTCTATGCAAATGTTTCGGGGGAGGTTGTGGAGTTACTTAGCAATATTGTTAGTCAAATATAATATAGGGGGAAAACTGTACACCAGTTGAATGTTGATGTTTACATGCAAGAGTATTTATGTATGTTACTAGATGCTATGTAAAGGGGAAAAAAAAAACATTCCCCGCATCTTGGTTCGAGTTATGCCCTGAATGGTACCTTCTCCTTTTCCTAAATTGGCTGCGGGTGTCTCCCATTCCATGCGCTCTGTCTCCTTGGGCTGCTGTGGCCCACTCGTCACCATTTTGTTCTCTCCGCTGTCCCCACTTGCACCTGCATATTCTTATTCCTGCAGGTCCGCTCATTTCCCCCTCGTTATCTTGCTCCCACTGGCCAGAGTACTCGGAGGCCATGTACAAGCCATTATCGGTGCTGCTTGGAAGATGTTTTTTCACTGTTGATCAGGAATGGCTCCAGAGCAGAGCGCTCAGGCACCCATCATGCTAGGTGGCATCACTTCCTCCCAAGAAGCTTTTCAATAAATGGAATTCTACTAATTCTTGATCATTAGAACTGCAGAGCTTCGGGTCATCTACAAATAATCAGTGTGATGTCACCATTGGGCCATGGTCATCTTTAGATTTCAGGCTAACTCCATGTCCCAAAGAATTTATGAGAGTACTCATTGGATTGAGCGCCATACAAAACAGAAGTGGTAACAGGGAATCTCCCTGATCTTGATGTTAGGCATGATGAACTAGCCATCCTTATTCTTCAAAAACAATATAGCTTGCCAGATTTTCATGGTGAATTTAATGTACTCTGTCAACCCAGTTTTTATTTCATATGATTCAAATCAATTGTGTGGATGAGTTTTGCGCATACCATGATAATCATGAACCTCACTTCTAAGCCAAGGGATGTGGAGTATTATCTCAGTTTCTTAAATTTACTGCTAATTTTTTCCACTGTGGATCAGTTGATCACTTTTAAGATGCAATGCGATGAGTGAAACCCTTGTTGTACTCAGTACACATAAAAGGTTTCTTTCCACTGAGGATCATTTGATGGCTTTTGAGATGTGATGAGTGAGTGAAAGCCTTGTTGCACTCGGTACATATAAATGGTTATATTCCACTGTGGATCATTTCATGGGTTTTAAGGATTGATAAATAACTGAAACTCTTATTGCACTCGGTACATGTAAAAGGCTTCTTTCCACTGTGGATCATTTGATGGTTTTTAAGATACGATGAATGAGTGAAACTCTTATTGCATTCAGTACACGTAAAAGGTTTCTTTCCACTGTGGATCTTTTGATGACTTAAGATGCGATGGCCGAGTGAAAATCTTGTGATCAGGCTCTCTTGTCTCACGCACTCATGCAAGACTTTTCCCAGTTAGTCTATACCCAGTCTCGCGCACTCATGCAAGACTTTTCCCCAGGCCTCTCTGCCTATCACATAAGAAAATGTCTACTCACCGGATCCGGTCCTCGCTACCACACCCGTTCTTGGGTTGGATCCTGGACTCCCCTCGGGTCCGAAGGTGTTGGCCGGCCGGACCCAGTGGCCTGCCGAAGCAAGGCGGAACCCTCTCCGATACAAGTGGATCGGCGGCGCCTGAGGTTTCCCCTGCGGTCGGACAGACACGGGCCCAACCGGGCCAAACCTGGAGGCGAAATACGTGGAATATTCACTTGAATACCATCCACTACTTGCACGTTCCCAGCCAACGCACCAAGAATATGAAGCAGTGGAGTGCAAACAACGAATAAATCCAGGAGTCGATTGCAGGGTCCAAGCCAATTTATTGTGCACAGTCTCAGATCATCAGGTATTTAGAAAAGGACTGAGCAAAGCTTTACAGATGCATATTCATTTTATACATTACTTTTCAGTTTGATACATGCAGACTTTCTATTGGTCCCAACGCCCCTTGCTTCTGACCAATCAGAGAGCCCCTCTGGGCCTAGCTCTCCGTTCCCCCTTCTAGGACTGTTCTAACAAAGGCTCAGTTTCTAAGCATGTATTGAAACATTTCTATCACTGAAACAGAAGAGAATAATAGAGGATTTATGAATTCATGAAAAACATCTTGTTAAGCAGTTTAAAACAGTTTTCTCAGACTTTTACCGACTTTGGTTTTTCTCAGCACTGCTATTTTCAGGTGGGGGTTGGGATCCAGGCCTAGCTTACAGGCCTTTTATATTTGCAGGCTAGCATAGGCCATAGCCTGCCACAGCCCGACCTTGCAAACTTCCTTTACTGCCTAGCTTGTCTGACTGGACTGGAGGGCAGATGAGGAATATGAGCCATTTTCTGGATGTAAAATGGAAAGATGTGCACACTTTGATTTCATTTTGAATATTTGCTGAAATGCACACAGGGAAAAGTATGCACATACTGCTTACAGATACACAAAGTTATAAAGTTTTCAAGGCTTTTTCAACTTGGAATATGAAAGAGGTCTTTAAAATAAGTGGAATAGAGCAGGTAAACATAGATTGGTTGCTTACTCCTTCAAAAACTACAAAGATTGGAGGACATGCAACAAAGCTACAATGTAGCACATTTTGGACTAATTGGAGAAAATATTTTTCACTCAATGCATAATCAAACTTTGAAATTTGTTTCCGGAGGATGGAGTGAAAGCTGTTGGTGTAACTGGGCTTAAAAGAGGTTTGGACAAGTTCCTGGAGAGAAAGTCCATAAACCATTAGTAAAGAGAGCCTAGGATAAGCATCATGGACATTTTGGGAACCGGAGAGGTACTTGTGACCTATATTAGCCACTGCTGGAAACAGAATACTGGGCTTCATGGACTTTCGGTCTAATCCAGTATACCATATCATGTTTTTATGCTCTAAAAGAGGATATTGTGTAACTAGAAAAGGTTCAGAGATGGGCAAAAAAAATGATAAGGAACGTGGAGCACCTTCCTTATGAAGAGAAGCTAAACAGATTAGGACTCTTCAGCTTGGAGAAGATGAACAAGAGGAGATATGACAGAAGTTTATAAAATCATGAGTTGGGTGGAACAGTTAAACAGGGAACAGTTACTGTATTTAATCTTTCAAATAACAAACAAAAACCCCTAGAAGACATTTCATGAAACCAATGAGAAGCAAATTGAAAACAAATTGTGGGAAGTATAATTTTTTTCACGCGGCACATAATTAAGCTGTGAAATCTGTTGCCGGAGGATGTGGTCAAGGTGACTGTCCTGACCTGAAGAAGGTTTTAACCTTAAAAAGCTAGTCCAAAAATGCATTAAGTTATTCCAATAAAAAGGCATCATCTTATTTTCCTTTTCTGTTTCTCCTTTTATTTAATAACCTAGCAAAGAGATTTGGACAAGTTCTTGGAGAAAAAGTTCATTAAATATTATTATGTGGGTGGACCTGGGAGAGCCACTGCACACTGTGAAATTAGTCATCAGGATTATGGGATCTGCTGGGTGCTTGTGACCCAGTTTAGCAACTGGCAGAAACAGGATGCCTTAAGTCTGATCTGGAAATAAACCAGAATTTTTTTTCCATACACACCCTTCTACAGAGGTGCCAAGTCTCACTCATTAGGAGTGTGTCCCCTCATTTGAAGGCTCTCACTCTCACACTTTTTGAGCCCCTTCCCTCAAGCATTAGAGCCTCAGTATCAATGCACTGATCCTGACCACTGCTTTCATAAGAGAGAAGAAAAATCAAGCAGCCCAGCCAGTGAGAAGAAATCCGAGCCCAGCTTCCTCTGTACTGCCTCCCCCAGCGACAGTCCAGGTGCTGTGAAACCTCGGCACAAAGTTTTATCCATTGAGTGAAGAGCAATTTTCAGCCCAGAGAATTTACCCATATTGCTGCCCCTATGTCTATATCCTTTCAGAGGCTCCAAAGGCAAGCAAATATTTTATGCTGTTTTTCTTTTACATTTGGAAAGCAATATTACATTTAAATCTTTCTAGATTTATACAGTGGATACACCATTAGAAAAGATCTCACTCTTTGGAGTTCGTTGTCTGGGATGGTTTAGCCTTGGCATCTCTGCTCATATCAAGCAGCTATGTACCATGTGACAAGCGAGAAAGAACGGGATTCTACTTTCCTGTGTCAGAGACTGTCAGAAGGGGGAACTGGGCCATCTCACATGAGATAACTCTCAGAGTCATGTATCTGACTGGAAAAGACAACGTCCTCGCAGACAAACTGAGTCGTGTTCTACAACCACATACTGGAGTGAAGAATCTCTTCCCATCTCCTCTGAACAGGAAAGTTCCCTAACCCTCATCATGCAGTTTCAGGGAACTCTGCTACTTCCCAGCATCAGGACCATGGTCCTCACGGCCTGGATGCTGAGCGGGTAATTGCATGATAATGGGGGGTATTTTAGAAACACCTCATGTGTAAATGGCAGCATTTACATGTAGAGAATGGCACACATGTGTACATATCCAAATACACAAAACACTCTCAGTAAACCACTAGTTATTCCAACTTCAAGCCACAAACTAGAACAGAACAGAACAGAACAGAACGTTGTTTGGTGACCTTTGCGGCTGCTCGTTTAGAGCCATGGTGTGATGATATCTGACTCGTAGCAGATAAGTAACAGCTTACTCTCTGTTTGTTGGAGAATTATAAATCTTATCTGATGTATTTTTGCTTATTTCCTTTTACAGCATTCTATTGCGGACATTGATACTGAGCATATCCCTTTTATATCTTCTGTTTGGATAGAATTCGTATTTAACCCAGAGGATATTTTGCTGCTGTTGCTTTCTGCTTTCTAGAGCGTTACTGGACACTTTTTTATAATGTGTGTGGTTTGTGTATGTGAATGATTGTGCATGATTGGGATTTTTGGTATACTGATTTGAATGACTGGTGGATCCCTGTGTAGTTCTAATATTGGGAAAGTTTGTGAATGGTTTATTGTGTGAGGTTATTTGGTGTTATAATTATATAATTGGTGAGGCTCAGGACCTATGATGTAAGTGTCCACCATAACCCTATGGTGATAATTTCGCCACATGGGGGGTGTATAAGTCCTGAGGTCCGGCGAGAGCCCATTGTTTAGATTTGTAGTGAAGATTTTATATTCTTATTCTAGTTTGTGGCTTGAAGTTGGAATAACTAGTGGTTTACTGAGAGTGTTTTGTGTATTTGGATATTGGTATTAGTTTTACCTCTCAGGCGGTTTTTTCTTGTTTGTACACATGTGTACATGCCATTTTACAACAGGAGCTATGTAAACCTGGGGATGCTTAGTATGTTTAGATGTCAAGGGGTGTGGCCAGGGCAGGGAGATAGAGTGCTTCGACAGGCCTAAAATATAGATGTGGATTCCCCACGTCAAATAGGGAATTGATATCTCTAGGAAAAAGCATAGACATTGGCATTTATAGTTGCCCCAAAGCACGTATAAGTGCGTACTGGAAGTCCACCATCCCCCAATCACCACTGCCAACATACAATTCCCTCTGGACCCCTCTTGAGAGGCAACTGCCCTGACCACCTCAGTTAGCATCCCCCCTCCACCCTTAGATCCAGTCTTCCTAGCCGATCTCACTGTGGAAAGAATCACCCGCTGGAAGCTCCTCACCCTCCAATCCCATCCTCGGCCTTACTGGGTGTCCCTCATGCAAAGTGGAGCAGGAGAACCCCCCAGACGCTCCTGATCTTGGTACCAGGACCCCCAGACATAATCTCATGGTTTTATTACTAGGGCTAAGGTTGCATTTTCCCCTTATCTAAGGAAGATCAGACAGTCTAAGGGAGTGTCCGAGGGATTCAGATGACAGGGGTACTGGTGTTGCAGGACTGGTTGCCTGTCTAGAGGAGGAGCAGTAATTTTACAAGCTACTCCCACATATATAGTACCTGAGGGCTATTTCTATGGTTTTTGTTCATGTGCAGTTTTCTAAAATCACTGCTCCCACTGGATGTGGAGAGATATACACATGCAGTCCTGCACCGATTCTACAAGAGGCTCTCTATTTGGCACAGCCTCCTGTAAAACACTATGGGGGTCATTCTGAACCACGAATAGCTATTCGTGCCAGCTTCAGCCCCCGACTAACTTCCCTGCTAGTTGTGCGGGGAAGTTAGTCAGAGGGGGGGGAATGGGCGGCCTGGGGTCAGAGAGTGGGCAGGCAGCGGGTGGTTGTTTGTTCATTTTTTTTAAATTCGGGGTGCGGAAGAGGCTGGGAGGGCCAGGGGACATTCCCTGCAGCCCAACCCTGGACTTTGGAGGCCAGATCGGGGGTAGGACTGTGGGGAATTTGCAGTTTTAGTTGGTGGCCAGCATTGCGGCTTTTAAATGGTGCCATGGCACCTTGACTCCATTTAAATGCCCTGACTGAGTTACCGGGTGCAGTCCTGCACCTACAGGCTGGGCAGAATCACTGTCCCAGGCTGCACGTGCAGGACTGTTCGCGATTCTGATCTTGTGGGGGGGGTAGACGTGCCCAGCGGGATCAGAATCGCGATCCCCTCTGTGCATCCAGTTCACATTGGACACACAGAAGGGATGGACTTGTGGGACAGAATTGGGTCCTATGGGAATTCTCCCGGTCCTGACTTGAACATGCTTATTCCCCTGGGCTCCTATGAATAGCATCACTTACCTGTGAGGACTTATATGTTACATATGTGAGAATACAGTGTACAGGTAAATAGAGTGCATTACTCAGCTGTACACTGTAATATTTCCTATTACCCAGAACAGAATTTATTATAACTCACCTGGGTATGAGTCAGTAACTGCTCTTTCTCTTGATTCCTGAAGATCCCAGACATTCGGCTCTTCCTCTTCTTTAATCCTTGATAATATATCAGGATTGATTCCTTGAAAGCCTGTTTCCAGGAATTAATATGAAAAATGAGTTATGTTTCCCTTATAGTCACTGAAAAATACACAGCAGTAGCTCTCAGGGAGCAGCACATGAAGGGGGAGAGGAGGAAAGGTCTACTACTGGCGCCCACACATAAAGCAGAATAATCTGGGGAGGTTATTATTCCTCACTTTGCGTATTCAGGTAGTGGAACAAGTCATATATTTTTATAATAAATAACTTGAATCACTGAAGAAAGGGAGGCTGTGATCATTTGATATTGACTAAATAGATTTTCAAGAAACTGCACGTTATGAGATCCCTTGGTATTAACAGTTGATTTAGGAAGCCCCAGAGACTGTCTTGTGGGATGATTGCTGAGCTCTTCATCACCTTCACCCCTCAGAATCAGATACAAGATTTTACACCCCATCACTGTGAGAGTATGAAAGTCTATGAGAATTAAAGAGGAGAAATGCCTGATGATGAAATGGAAATTGTGGCCTAATGAGGGCAGGGTACAAATTTTACTCTCCCCCATCATTCCTTCTGACTTCAGGGAAGTCCCTTTGGGAGTAATTTTATAACTGCTGACATTAGTGAGAAATGTATGCTTTGCTTTTCAAAAGTATCACTTAAGCGCAAACTCCTCCCTCAGAAATCCCTCCTCTACAGCAACTTAATTTAGGTACATACAAACCATACAGATGTAACTTTACTCTACAAAGGGGGCACAATCACAGTATATAAAAGCCATTTCCACAGTAAAAACACTGCTTAATCCAAGGAAATAGCTTGGAAAATTACCCTCCCCTATTTCCCTTCACCTCAAGTGCCCACTTAGAATGTAAGCTCACTGGGGTAGAGACAGAATGTGTCTCAATTATAAAAATGCTGTAAGTTCCCTTGAGCTAAAACTGGAAGGGGGAAACTCGTAGGACATATAGGATGGCCTTATGATCCCTCAGACCTGGATCTCATCCTGCCATCTTAAGACAGTTGGTAGGACTGAGACAGAATCCTGCTCTTATCTGCAAGTTCCTAGAGTGGAGGATGTACATAAAAACATCTATTCTTGTGTCTGCTAGAAATACAGATTCAGTCCTTACCTAGGGAAATCAGGGTCTCATAATTCTCCTTCATCACCTCCCTGTACAACTCTTTCTGTCCTTCATGCAAATACCGCCACTCCTCTTGGGAGAAAGAGACAGCGATGTCCTCAAATGTCACCTGCAGTTGAAACACAAACCAGAAACACTCAGGAGCAAGAGAAGGTGCTCAGAATGCCTTAGATTTCACCTGGAAAGATGGTGCTTCAGTGTTATATTTTCCATTGCAGGGGGCAGCCACAGGTAGGATCTGTGGGACTCCTGTGGAACTGCCTGTCCCTTGTGACTGAAAATATGACATTGATGCACCATCTCCACCATCAGGAATGTGGGTGCAGGACCCATGCAGCTTAGTGGATGTTTTGGACGTGTGTTCCCCTGTGTGTGGTCCTAGAATCCATTTCCCCCTTCGGCTCCCAGGTTTGCTAATATACTATAACTATAAAAACGCCTCAAATACAGGACAAATAGAATATCAAATGTCACTGCCTGGATAAATCAGCGTGTAATAAAACCAGGGCCTGAGCTTTCAAGTCCAACTGCACAAGCCAAAGTAAATGTCCCCTTCCCACACTAGTTAAATCCAGATTTAGCACAGGATTCAGAAATTCAACTGCCATTTTCTGGTACATCTGACAGTTTCAAAATTCACCCTGTGTCAAATTTAAAGGAAACATTTATGGGAAGCATTAATAGAATGCACTAATGTCATAAAGGAAAGTGAGCACATAATCTCCCTTATGACATAGGTGTACATGCATTGGAATGTGTGCGTGTAATAAAGACCTAGATGAGAAAGCAGGAGCCTGTGTAACTATGCAGTAGGACTAAGCAGGGTGCCTTCTTTCGCTGCTATTATTCAGTTTAATAATTAAACAAATAGCCCCTTCAGTAAATATTTGGTTACAAGTTTTAAGCTACTACATATAGAATTTTATTATTTACTGGTCTTACTAATTTTGAGCAACTTTGCAAAGCCAGCAGCAATGGTAAGGAAGATACTTGATGAATATAGCAATAAGTCCATTGATGAACAAATGAGACTTTTTAACTCTAGAGCACAATTTCAATACATGCATGTCCTGGTTAGCAGTGGAAGAGCTCCAGGCTGAGAGTATGAATTTACGGTTCTTCCTTACAGCTTAGCTCGACAATATGAAAGTGTGACAGATTTGTACTGTGAGCTCTATAAGAGTACACTGAGTTAAGGTACAGAGAGAGCAGTGAGGACATTTTAATAAATTCATTGGTAGATATTTCTCTGTTCTTGGTATTGAGCTACATTTGAAATATTTCAGCTCACAACTTTTCTGTACTTTTGGCTGATTGGAAACAGAAAGGTTTAAACTTTCTTTTTCATTTACAGAAAGATAAAGCTTTTTAAATTATAGTTTGCTCATATTAAGTTAAATCCGGTTAAGTTGATCTACTCAGTTCTATGTACGTTTAAGTTAAA
Organism: Ichthyophis bannanicus; assembly: GCA_033557465.1. NCBI lineage: Eukaryota > Metazoa > Chordata > Amphibia > Gymnophiona > Ichthyophiidae > Ichthyophis > Ichthyophis bannanicus. Next base: position 54,561,759 of record CM066031.1, read on the forward strand.
TTATCTGTAAACCACCTTGGCAAACTGATAAGGCAGTATATAAAAGTTAAATGTTGTGATCTGAAATTCAAAATCTATCTGCCTTCCTACATTGCTATATATTATTTTTAAATTTAAGCTCTTATTTTCTCAGGGTTCACTCAAAACAAAGTGCAGAAAGGAAAGAAAGAGGCAGAGAGGAATCTAGAGAGATGAGATGAAGCAGAAAGTGAGGGCATAATAAAAACAAACAAACAAACAAACTGTTAAATAAATAATAAAGCCAGAGGGGAGAGGAAAAGGAATTAGAGCAGCAGGGGCTTTTCTGGATTGAGCAAGTGTCTGGCACATTTCTTCTGTTTTCTCTATGCAGCGTGTGTGTTTCAGAGGGTGGATGGCATTGCCTGGCACTGCGTCCCTTGCTACCCACCTCCTGCCAGTCTCCTACCTGCTGAGCAGAAAGCCCTGCAGCCATTCTCCTGCCCTTACCACAGCACCAACTCCAGCCCTAACTCTCTTCAGGGCCCCCTAGGCTGCAGCTTTGCAGGATCAGAGCTTGCTCTCTCTGGTATTGCAGGATATCAGTACTTACTGAAAAGTACAGTAAGCACCACCCCTTCCAGGAAGAGGTGATGTCACAAAGGCTGTCCTACAGCTGAAGGCATGGATGCTGGGAAATGTAGTTTTACTGTGCTCTTTAGCTAAAGGGAGACTGTGAATGGTGAAAAATGCAATCCTCTAATATTTTAAATAAAAGCTAAATCTTACTGTGGCGAAAAGGAAGAAGGTTATGGTTATGGTTATGGTAGTTTTATTTGATAAACCGCCTTTCTGAAACAAGCAAAGCGGTGTACAATATACAAAATTAAAGAGGGCGGCTCGAGGCCATAGAAATGGAAAAGAAATTACAATTGATTCAAGAGAAAAGAAACAGAGAAAGAAAAAACAGGACAAGACAGGAAGAGGATGCATACAAAAGGGATAAGATCTAGGGCAAGTCACACAAGGGGGAGGGAAGACCGAATGCTGTTGAGAAGAGGTGAGTTTTTAGGTCTTTCTTGAAGGTGCTATGATTAGGTTCAAGACGGAGGGATGAGGGAAGTGAGTTCCACAAGGCAGGTCCTATGAAAAAGAAAGCAGAGGATCGTGTAAATTGTAGATGGGCAAGGAGGGTGAAGGGCGAGTGAGGCGATTGAGATGGAAGGAGCGGGGTGTATGCCTGGGGGAGTGGAAAGATATGAGGTCAGCTAGGTACTGTGGAGTATTGGTGTGGAGGATGTTGTGCACTAGGGAGAGCAATTTGTATTGAGAGCAGAAAGGAACAGGTAGCCAGTGGAGGTGAAGGAGTAGAGATGTGATGTGGTCCCGGGGAGAGGAATGAGTAAGAAGACGGGCAGCAGTATTTTGGATCCTCTGGAGGCGGGCAAGCTGGGATTTGGAGAGGCCTATGAGAACCGAGTTGGAAAAATCCACCCGTGACATGACCAGTGACAGAAGTAAAGTAGTAAGGGCTGCTGGGGAAAGGAAAGGACGTATTGCTCTAATTTGGCGGAGGAAAAAGAAGGAAGTTTTAGTAAGGTGAGAGACGTGGGCTTTAAAAGAGAGATCTGAGTTGAAGTGGACTCCAAGATACCGAAAGGTAGAGACTAGGGGAACAGGGGTGCCGGAGAAAGAAGGTGCTAATGAGGGAGGTGGATTATCGTAAGAGAACCAAATTGCGATGGTTTTGGTGAGATTAAGGTGAAGGCAGTGAGAGAAGAAAGAAAGTAGAAAATGTAATGGAGGAGGGTTGAGAGAGACAGAGATCCATCTTTCCCAGAATGAGAGAAAATCAAAGAATGAGCATGAAATACTCTCTATAATCTTGGCGATAAAGAGGCGACATAGCAACAAAATATAATGTATCCTGCCACCAGGCAAGAAATATGAATGGACCCAGAACAAATATGAACCATTACCAAATTTCTACTTGATTTTACTTTAACCTACTACTACTACTACTCTTTACCACTTATTTAGCACTATGCACGCAGCGCTGTACAGAATACATATAAAGTCAGTCCCTGCTCATCAGAGCTCACAATCTAGTCAAGACAACACAGAGTAATAGTCAGTTCGGGGGAAAAACAGGATATGGCATTTACAATTCCAGGCAAAACAAAATAAGGCATTTACAATTTAGTCATGACAAAGGACGGGAGTCAGGTCAAGACAAAGGCTAAAAGTCAGGATCTGAAAGCGACAGTGAAGAGGTGGGTTTTCAACCTGGACTTGAAGAGGGCCAGGGAGGGTGCCTGGCGTATAGACACAGGTAGGTTGTTCCAGGCGTAGGGTGCAGCAAGGTGAAAGGAGTGAAGTCGGGAGTTAGCGGTATGAGTGAAGGGCCTAGATAGAAGTAATTTGTTAGAAGAGCGAAGTAACCGAGAGGGGATGTAGGGAGAGATAAGAGATGAAAGGTAGTGAGGAGCTGCAGAGTGAATGCATTTATAGGTCAGGAGGAGAAGTTTGAATTGGATAGGGAGCCAGTGAAGCGACTTGAGAAGAGGAGTAATGTGGGCATGGCGAGGCTGGCGGAAGATTAGTAGAGCAGCGTAATTTTAAATAGATTGAAGGGTGAAGAGATGACTCACAGGGAGACCAGCAGAGTATGTTGCAGTAGTCGAGGCGAGAGGAGATTAAGGCGTGGACAAGCATTTTAGTAGTGTGTTTAGAAAGGAAGGGACAGATTTTGCTAATGTTGTAGAGAAAGAAGCAGCAGGTCTTAGCTACAAGCTGGATATGTGTGGAGAAGGAGAGAGAGGAGTCAAAGATAACTCCCAGATTGTGGGTAGAGGAAACAGGAAGGATCATAGATCCATCCACAGAGACTGAGAAGGGAGGGAGAGGAGGGGAGGAGTTGGGGGGGATGATGAGTTCAGTCTTGGCCATGTTCAGTTTCAAGCGGTGGTGAGACATCCAGGCAGCGATGTCGATAAGACAGGCAGAAATCTTGGTCTGGATTGCTGGAGGAATATTAGGGGTAGAGAGGTAGATTTGGGAATCATCAGCATAGAGATGGTACTGAAAGCCATGGGATGAGATAAGCGCACCAAGGGATTGGGTGTTGTTGTTAAGTGCCGTCGAGTCGGAGTCGACTCATGGTGATCCTCTGGATAGCTATCCTAAATTGTGTTCGGTATTCAGTCAGGAGGCTCATTGTTGACAGACTGGTACCTGTAGCTGCTGTTATTGTATCGATCCATCTCATTGTTGGCCTTCCTCTTTTGCATTGACCTTCTATCCTGCCAAGCATAATGTCTTTCTCAATATAGCATTTCTTATGTTCCCTCGGAAAGCCAAAAATCATTTGGTTGAGTTCAGTCCCCAACTATTTCGGCTCATTGTACATGTTGAACTGTTCAGCTATGGATTTACAGTCCTACTGCACTGAAAGTATTATCTACAAATCTATAAGCCACTTAAGATCATAGATGAGGTCTCACATCATTCTTCTTTTTATTTCATTTGTAAGCTCTATGGAGAAGGAACTGTCTCTTCTATGGGGCTCTTTTACTAAAGGACGTGATAATTGCATAAGTGCTGAAAGAAAGCTGCAATAGGGACAACTCTGCCACGTAAACTGTCAGGGGTGTAGAACGCATTTCCCTGGCAGTTAGTGCAGAGTCCTGTCCCATAGCGCATGCGATGTTAGGGTGGGTACCCCTATGGAAGTGCTGTTAGGTGATCCCTCGCTAATGCAGTTAGCTCATGGTGTGAACCCCACACTAACTTTGCAGAGCAAACCACGCCCACTGTCTGTCCCTAACCATACTCATGACTTTAACTCAAATTAGACAGCACAGACATCATCCCATGCTGTCATGGCCCCGCGCTAGCTGGCAACATGTGTCCCAATGCACATTCAGCATCAACGTGTGCCAGAACACGTGTTGATAGCTAGCAACCTCTAGTAAAACGCCCCCATGTGTCTGCACAGCGCTTTGATGTCTTGTGCTGTTATATAAATGATCTCCCCATCTCCCATCCATACACACCCCGTCAGCTACGCAGAAGTCCCCTATCAGGCAAAGTAACTCACCAAGTATTCTGCGGGAGTGCAAGCTATGGCTTTTGTACACCTATAAATTAATTGTGCACACATACATTCATAGGTATATATATATGCATAAGCAATTTGAGCACACTTTTAGATACCAAAACAAATGTCCAAACTATCCTGAAATGCCTAATATATACATGGAGAGAGAGATCATTATAATCAGATCACAGATCAAGAATAATTATTCTTATTAGAGTTGGAAAATACAGTTTTAGGAAGGAAAAGCTCCTTTGCACTGTACCACCATCCAGATCGGGTCTGGCAAGGAGCAGATTTCAGGTGCTCTTCAGGTTACTTCAGACTTGTCTCATGCTGGTGCTGGTGCTCAGGGCTGCCACAGATCTGTATTAGATGGAAGTTAGGATAGAAGGAGAAAGGCCGGGTACAGGGACACAGAGATGAATGGAACCCACTGACTACATATCCAGCCAATGATTATGAGTTCTGTTGGAACAGAAATGAAGCCAAGGTGGCAGAATCTGTCTGGGCAGCTGTTGACAAATGGTCCTGGAAGACTCTTGCTACAGTTTTGGGGGCAAAGCTGGCCAGCCTGCTCCATTTAATGTACTGGGTGGTTCTGGGAGACTCTTCTGGCTCTAACACAGTGCAACTGCCTTTGATTCAGGTGATCAACTTGACCAGGCATCGCTTCCAGCTCATGCTTGTGCACTGGTGATATCAGCTGAGCTTCCTGTCTTCTTACTCTTTAGGGCAGGGGTTCCCAAACCTGTCCTGGGGCCTACCAAGCCAGTCGATTTTTCCGGATATCCACAATGAATATGTATGAGAGGTTTCCATGTGGGTTCTATGATGCAGCACTAGTTGTGTTTTTCTGGTGAAACATTTCCCACAATCAGTACAACTAAAAGGTTTCTCCCCTGTGTGGGATCTATGATGCGTCACTAGATGTGTTTTCATGAGGAAACATTTACCACATTCAGTACAACTAAAAGGTTTCTCCCCTGTGTGGGTTCTATGATGTCTCACTAGATGTGTTTTCCTGAGGAAATATTTCCCACATTCACTACAACTAAAAGTCCTCTCCCCTGTGTGGGTTCTATGATGCATCACTAGTTCTGCTTTTGTGTGAAAACATTTCCCACAATCAGTACAACTAAAAGGCTTCTCCCCGGTGTGGATTCTGCGATGCCTCACTAGTTCTGCTTGTGTGTGAAAACATTTCCCACAATCAGTACAACTAAAAGGCTTCTCCCTTGTGTGGGTTCTATGATGCCTCACTAGTTCTGCTTTTCTGTGGAAACATTTCCCACATTCAGTACAACTAAAAGGTTTCTCCCCTGTGTGGGTTCTATGATGCCTCACTAGTTCTGCTTTTCTGTGGAAACATTTCCCACATTTAGTACAACTAAAATGTTTCTCCCCGGTGTGGTTGTTAAGATGCTCCACAAGTTGTGAGCTTCTGTGGAAAGATTTCTCACATTCAGTGCATTGAAATCTTTCCTTACTCCTGTGGATTTTCTGGTGCATTGTTACGGATTTCTTAAGAGCGACATTTCTTCCACATTCAGGACTATTATAAGATGTAGAAGGCCTCTGTTGGGGTAGTTCCCTCTGCTGTGTGTGTTTTCAGCTGGCTTCTTATGCAATTGCTATGATTGAAACCACTCTCACACTCAGTACGTGGAAAATGTCTCTCTTGCATGTGAGAGTTTAGGTGGAGTGCTGGGTGCACCTCGTGTGTGAAAGAGTTTCCCCATTCTTCTCTCTTCTCCTCTCTCTTCTTTTCCTGTGTGACCCCGTCACCTGCTGGACATAAAAAGAAGGCACTAATCATATGTTGGGATCACAGAGATATGTATTTCTGGGTCTCTTGATCCCTGCTCTGGGATTATCCCAAATCTCTGACCAATCAGCTGTGATTAATATGACAGAGGGAGAAAGAAAGTTAATTTCTTACTTGATTTCATTTCATTTCATGATCTCTTGATGTCCCTCCTTTCATACAAAAGAGCAAAGCAATTTGCATTAAAATTAAATAATTACAAATTACTGGCCAGTATTCAAGACACCTTCTATATGTAAACAAAAAACATGACATCAGATAAAGACCATACGGCCTCTTCCTTCTGCCCTTCCATACCATCTTTGACTCTCCTCTCTCTTTCTCTGCAGCATCCAAAAGATAGCTAAAACCTGTCGCTTCTTTCTCTATAACAACATCAGAAACATCTGTCCCTTCCTTTCTACACAAACTACTGAGACCCTCATCTGCTACTACTGAACATTTATATAGCACTACAAGACATGTGCAGCGCTGCACAGACACATGTAAAAGACAGTCCCTGCTCGACATAGCTTAAAATCTAGTCAAAACAGATAACACAGTAGCTGTAGACATGGGATACAGCTAGGGGGAATATTAAGGAAACACAAAGGAGATCAGGCGACTCAACCTACAAAAGCAGCAGTGAAGAGATGAGTTTTGAGCCTCAATTTGAGAAGGGCCAGTGAAGGCGTCAGACATACAGACTTAGATAGTTTATTCCAGGCATAAGGCGTAGCAAGGCAAAAGGAGCAAAGTCTGCAGTTAGCAATTGAAGAGAAGGGCATAGATAGAAGAGGGTTTATTTATTTATTTTATTTATTTACATTTCTTTTATACCGCTCTATTCAACATCAGTGCAGTTTACATGAAACTGAAAATACACACAGAACATCAAGCTGTTCTGTGTTTACAGAGAACAGGAATGGAAACTTGGATAACATGGGGGTAACTATTGAAAGAAGTGTGGAATTTCCCGAGGAGGCGTGTAGGGAGAGAAAAAGAGAGGAGAGGTAGTGAGGAGCTGCAGAGTGAATGCACTTATATGTCAGCAGGAGTAGTAGTTTGGCAATGAAGTGACTTGAGAAGAGGGGTAATATGAGCATGACGAGGCTGGCGAAAGATTAGCTGTGCAGCAGAGTGTTGAAGAGATGAAAAGTGTTTTATTATCCTCACAGACTAGGCAGAGATCCTGGCCTGGATTGCTGTAGAGTTTTCAGGTGTAGAGAGGTAGATCTGAGAGTCATCAGCGTAAAGATGTTGCCGAAACCATGGGAGGAGAAGAGTGCACCAAGGGACTGGGTATAGAGATAGAAAAGGAGTGTACCCAAGACAGATCCTTGGGGTACAGCAAGTGAGAGTGGGATAGCAGCAGAGGAGAATCCATCAGAACAAACACTGAAAGAGTGATAGGAGAGATAAGAAGAGAACCGGGACAGTACAGAGCCCTTAAAACCAAGCGAGGACAGGGTATCGAGGAGCAGCACTAGTAATACTTTGGAGGAAAGATGGGAAAGAGGAGATATGACAGAGATGTTTAAATATCTCCGTGGCATAAATGCTCAGGAGGAGAGCATATTTCAATTGAAATCAAGCTCTGCAATGAGGGGACAATTTATTTTATTATTTATTTAACACATTTTTTTATACCACCTTCTTGTACATTCAAAGTGATTTACATTAAAACAAACATTACAGAGAACTCAATGTGTAAACTTAGGTAGGGGTGACATGTAGGGTTTGCACAGAAGCAAAGCATATATATTGCAACATATGTACAAAGGTTAGATATTGTTTTAGGCATGTGAGATGAGGGGGAAGAATTATGTATTGTCTCTGAAGTGATTGGTGAAAAGGAAGGTTCTGAGATGTTTTCTGAAGTCCTTTCAGTCCTTGGTTGTCCTGATCTTCTCTAGCAGAGAATTCCAGATGGCGGGTGCTGCTAATGAAAGAGCCCTCTTCATTAGTATAAGAACTAGGAGTTGAAATGGTGCCTCTAGTGCTCTGTCTCTTAGGTTTGCTGTATAATTTAGTGCATATCACAAAATCAAATCATATTGAAGGATAAGGCGGAATACAAAACTTGTCAAATAAATAAATAAATATCAGTTCCTGTACAATTCCGGCTGGTAATTTGTTTCTTATCCTGAAGATAGTCAAGGCAAACTGGTTGTAAGTAATGTTGAAGAGGAGAGAAGACAGGGAAGACCCTTGCAGGACTCCCTGTCTTATGTTGAACAGAGTGGAGGTGTTTGAACCAACTTTGACCTTTTGTTGTCTGTCGCTAAGTTAGGATTGGAACCAGTTGTGCTGTGAAGTCCAATGTTAGTTAGTCTGTTTAAGAGGATGCAGTGTGATACCATTTCAAAGGCCTTGGTGATGTCAACAAAGACAAGTAGGAATCCGTTTTTTATGTTGTTAATTCCTCTTAGGTGTACTGTATTGTCACAAGCACAACGCCGAAACCACTAGTCTCTAGTTGTTGAGGGCATGGTGGTTGAGAGATCCTTCTTCTATCTGCTCTTAGCAGCCCATGGCCTTGTGGTGGCTTTTGGGAAAAGGTAGTTCTGCTAAGCTATATTTATGCTTTAAGTAGAAGGATTGTAGTTATGGCAAGCGAGGGTAAGGCTTGTAACAGAAATTTTATTTTTATGTATAACAGAACAAATCAAGTTCTACCAGTTTCAGGATTAAACTTTATAAAGGATCTTGCTTAAGGTTCAGCAAGTTGGTGGCAAAACAAACAACTCAATGACTCTGTAAAGTCCTCTTTCTTTCAGAAGCTTAGTCTTTTGGACAACAGGCTTTCATTTTCCATATAGTCCTTTGTTAAGCAGGGCATAAAGTAAAACAAGCTTAATTCTTCTATGGCAGTTCATCTTCCCTCAGTCTCAATCCTCTCCAGGCTGCATTTCCAAGTAATAACCAAACTTAGAATATGGAATAAGCATTCACACTGCCATCAAAACACTTAGCATGCTTGTCAAATAAGATAGGAGCAAAGTAAAAGTCTCATAGCAACTAACTTGGCTTTCTAGCCATTGCAGAGTTCACACACACAGGTGATAAACAAACATTAATTACAGCTTCCTTCTCAAGCTTACCTTGCAGTAAATTTCCCTTTCAAAACACACACAAATTTACCTCCACACTGCTTGTGCTTTAAGGGTATCTTTGCAAGAGGAACAAATCTTTCAAGAACAGGCTCTTCTTCAACACTTCAAGTTTAAGGCTTGACACAGAGAACAATCCATAAATGTATCTTCTTCCCCCAACTCTGAGACTGGTTCTCCCAATTGCATAGGTTCTGACTCACCCCCTTGGTCAGACCGCTCAGCTTTTCTCCAGGAGTTAGTACCTTCTCTGTACTCTGCTCTCCTCTGCTTCCAGGGTTCTTGTTCTCATCTCTGTCTCTGTTCCTGTTCCTCTCTTCGTCTCCAGCTCAAGCCACTGCTTCTGCTCTTGGTCCAGCTCCTGCTCTTGCTTCTGCCGCTGCTTCTGCTGGTGCTCCTGCTTCTGCTTCCACCTTTGCTAATCTCTGCATAATCTAACCCAGGCTTATACCCACAGGGATCCAACCCCACCTGTTTCTTTCCTAGTTGTTGGCAATCACCCTGCCTTTTGAAATTAGCATAATCAGTGAACCTGCTAGAGTAAGGGTTTTGGTCCTTGTGCTTAAAATCTCTCTTTCCTACACTATCAGGCATTAGCTGAAACTTGTTTCAGCTGGGGTTTTTCTCTCTTTGAAAAGTGGCTCTTGCTTTCTGACCCTGCACACCTAAAAGAGGCCCCTTGATTAGGGTGAAATCCTTATTCTTCTCACCTCCCCCATGCTCAGGATGGCTGACCTTGCCACAGTATGTTGAACAGATGTATGAGGAGGGTCTCAACACTATGGTTAGGATGAAATTCATGTTGGTGTGGAGCCAGAGGAGCATACAGGTCAATGTGGTCTTGCAGTTGTCTCTGCTCCACCTTTTCAATTATTTTGGATAGAAAGGGCAGGCTGGAAAGAGGGCGGAAAGTTGCAGGATCAGAGCTGTTGTTTTGAATGAGTCAGATGTTAACTTGTTTGAGAGCAGGGGGCATGTATTCTTGAGATAGAGATGAGCTTATGGTGTTCTGGATACAGCTAACAACTTTGTCCTTGACTGATTTGATCCACATGACAGGGCAGGGGTCAGTTCAGTACCATTGTGTTTGACATTGGGTTCTGCAGTTGAGTTGTTGGAGGTGTTTGGCAGTGAAGGTCTTAAGGGTGGTTTGTTCTTGTTGATGAGGAAATCTGCAAAGATTAGGGGATGGATAGTGTCTTCTTTGTGAGATGGATCCTTAATGAGAGTGCGGACAATTTCAAATAGCTTTCAAGGCTTGTTGCTGGCTTTTAAGATAAGGTTGGTGTGGTATTCTCGTTTGTGCTCGTTGATCAGATCATTGTAGTGTCTTTGCATTTTCTGGTATTGAAGAAGGGTAGCTTATGACCAGTTGTGTTTCCATTTATGCTCTAGCTGGCAAAGTTTTCGTTTCTTTTCTCTTATTACATCAGAGTACCACGGGGCAGATTCAGATCTTTCTTCTCTTTTTCCAAGATTTGGGTAGTAAGGAGCCTTTACTGCTGCACTGATGGTGGAGTTCCAGGTTTTAATTGCCTCATCTGGATCTGCAATGTCCTGGGGGAGGCTGGGATGGATATCTTTGAGGAATTAGTCTTGGCTATATACTTTAAATCTTCTTTCAGAGTGGGGTATTCTCTGTGATTTTCCTTGTTGGGGGAGGTGAATCTTCAAGTGTATAGCATGGTGATCTGACCAGGGTATTGGTATGGCAAGAGGGGTCATTATGCTGTGCTGTGAGCGAAGATTCTTTGGGACAAAGATGGGGTTCAGAGTAGAGCCTGAACGGTGAGAGGGACCCTTGAGGATTTAGCAGAAGTTAAGTGATTCCATTGCCTTGTGAAAGTAGCTTCTTCTCAGCTAGGTGCGAAGCTCAGGTTAGGTCACCTAGTAGTATAAACGACTTATGAGGAGAGCTGGCCAAACATATGGCTTTGAGGATGTTGGATGTCTCATCAGCAGGAGCGTTTGGGCTCTGTAGGTAAGACAAATGGCTAGGTGTCTGTTTTCTATCATGATTAAGTCACAGTGTTTGTGGCTTACAGATCAGGATATTTTAAATTTAAATTTAAGGTCTATTCACACCTCTCTTGTGGGTGAGTGGGCAGTTGAAAGCAGTATGGGATCGTGACATGATCTCAGATAGAATGACCTGGTCAGGGCTTTATAGCCAGGATTTGGTGATGCAGAGGATGTCAGTTTGGGTGAGTAGGGGAGTGGAGGAGTGGCCTAGTGGTTGGGGCAAGGTACTTCAGGCCGGAAGGTCGGGGGTTCAAATCCCACTAGAGGACAGCAACCTTGGGCCGGAAGGACTGGGGTTTCTAGTCCCACAGGTGCTCCTTGTGGTCTTGGGCAAGCCACTTAACCCTCCATAGCCCATGTTCCTTGTAAATAGTTATCTCCAAGCTATAATGCCCCGTTCAATGTAATTTCAGTTTGTTCAATGTAAACCGCACTGATGTAGAATAGCGTGGTATATAAGAGAATGTAAATAAATAAAATATTGAATATAGTCTATGATGGTGTTTGTCTTGTTTCTGATGGACCTAGCATTGATTAGCCCAATGTTAATTGGAGTAATTAGTGTGTGTAGGGCATGGTAGCCAGTTGTGTGAATGTTGGTTTCAATTCTTATTAACATAGGGGTTCGTCTGTTGGCATGCTTATGCGGATTCATCCATATGTGTGGGTGGCAAGGTTTGTGTACTAGGGGAGGTTGTAGGGCTGTTGTGGGTATGTTTATGGTATAGGTAGCTGTTGTCGAGTGGCAGAGTAGATTCCAGATGAGAAGGGCATACAATACTAGGTTGGCTGGCAACACTGGATTCCGTGGCATTATAGCAGTTTTATGCTTTTTGGTAGTATCATAGGAGGGTGGGGGTGGGGCTCTTTCAGCAGTGAGTTTCATTTCTGATGAGTGGTACGAGTAAATTAGACTTACCTGCTAATTGTTGTTCCTTAAGGAACTCTAGTCCAGTCCCGGAAACGTAGAGTTGTCAACCTCCACCAGCAGCTTTGGAGACTGAATGATGTCATCGTCTTGATGTCACTGGTACAAATAGGCTAGATCCGCCCCCTTTCACCAGTACCTATTGACAAAGCAGACTCAGCAGAGCAACAAATAAGTAGCTATCTCAAAAAACTATAATGAACAGCATATACAGATAGAAAAGAACTGTAAGGAAACAAGACAGGGCCGCCCTGAAAGAACGGGCCATGGCCCCAAAGGACCGGGAACTGAAGCACCAGAGCCCCGGCGCTCCCCAGCCCCTGCCGCATGCTGCAAACACCACAGAGACCCCCGCTGAAAGCGCTTCTCATCCCGGCGCCTCCCCGAAAGCCCGGACACTAAGAAAATAGATTCTGGTATATATATATATATATTTTTTTTTTTTTACAGGTTCAGCAGCTGTCCACTCTCACATCTCGCGCGGCTAAAACAACTTCAGGCTGTTCCACACTCACAGAACGGGAGGGATCCGGGACTGGACTAGAGTTCCTTAAGGAACAACAATTAGCAGGTAAGTCTAATTTACTCTTCCTTTGCGTCCCTCTAGTCCAGTCCCGGAAACGTAGAGGATGTAACAGAGCAGTACATATCAACGGGAGGGCCCTGAAACCCCAGCCTGAAGGACGGCTGACCCAAAACGACCATCCCCGCGCGCCTGCACATCCAAACGATAATGCCGAGCAAAAGAATGCAACGAGGACCAGGTCGCCGCCCTACAAATATCCGCCGCCGGAACGAGGCTGACTTCCGCCCACGACGCCGCCTGAGCTCTCGTAGAATGCGCCCGCAAACCGACCGGCACCTCTTTGCCTCTCAAAATGTAGGCGGAATCAATCGCCTCCTTCAGCCATCTAGAAATGGAAGACTTCGCCGCCGCCTCGCCCTTCCGTGGACCCCCGAAGGCGACAAAAAGCCTGTCCGACTTCCGAAAAGACGCCGTACGACGGAGATACTTCTTGAGCACCCTCCGCACATCCAACCGGTGCAAGCGTCCACCCGCCTGAGCTCTCTGCTCTGCGGAAAACACCGGCAGCGACACCACTTGATTAACATGGAAAGTGGACACCACCTTCGGCAAAAAGGCGGGCACCGTCTGTAACACCACCTTGTCCGTAGAAAAAGTCAAAAAAGGTTCCTGGCAAGACAGCGCCTGTAGCTCCGAAATCCTCCTGGCGGAACAAATCGCCACTAGGAAAACAGTCTTGAGCGTCAAATCCTTAAGCGACGCTCTACCCAAGGGCTCAAACGGTTGCCCGATCAGGGCGTCCAAGACCACATTGAGATCCCACGGAGGAATAACCGAACGCCTCGGCGGTCGCAAGAGCAAAACCGCTCGCAAGAAACGTCGAATGTTGACATGCGCCGCTATCACCTGACCCTGAATCTTGCCGCGAAAACAGGAGAGAGCCGCCAATTGTACTCGTAAGGAACTGGCCGAGAGTCCCTTCTCCATTCCCGCTTGCAAAAAGGAGCGGACGTTGGACACGGAAGCTCGCAAGGGGTTGATAGACCTATCGGAACACCAGGCCTCAAAAACACGCCAAACGCGTATATATGCCAGAGAAGTCGACCTCCGGCGCGATCGCAGCAGAGTGGCTACCACCGACGCCGAGTATCCCCGGGCCGTTTACCGCGCCCGCTCAAGAGCTAAGCCGTAAGCGAGAATCGACCCACCTGAGGCATCCGCAAGGGGCCTTGAAGCAACAGGTCCTCCCGAAGCGGAAGCCGCCACGGGACGTCGGCCACCAGTCGAACCAAATCAGCATACCATGGCCTCCTCGGCCAATCCGGCGCCACCAGCACCACCTGACCCTTGTGCCGCTCGATGCGTTGTATCACCTTGCCGATGAGCGCCCAGGGAGGGAACACATACAGAAGACCCTCTGCGGGCCACGGTTGCGCCAGAGCATCCAGGCCCTCTGCCATCCGCTCTTTCCTTCGGCTGAAGAAACGCTCTACCTTCGCCGACCGGAAGGTCGCCATGAGATCCATCACCGGAATCCCCCACCGGCGCACAATCATCGCGAAGACATCCGGGTGCAGAGCCCACTCCCCCGGATCCACTCGGCAGCGGCTCAGATAATCCGCTTCGACATTGTCGACTCCTGCGACGTGCTGAACTGACAGGGCCTGCAAGTTCTGTTCCGCCCAGGTCAGCAGGACACTCGCCTCCTCCTCCAGAGACTCACTGCCCGTACCGCCTTGGCGATTTATATACGCCCCCGTGGTCGCGTTGTCCGACAGCACTCGCACCGCTGCATGCCCCAGCACTTGCCGAAATGCTAGCAGGGCCTGAAACACCGCTCGCATTTCCAACCGGTTGATGGACCATAGCCGCTCCTCCGGCGACCAAGTCCCTTGCGCAAACGAGCCCTCGAGATGAGCCCCCCATCCTGCTAGACTCGCATCGGTCGTGAGCAACCGCCAGCACGGAGGCTCCAGAGGCAAGCCCTGCGTCAGGCTGTCGGGAAGCAGCCACCACTGCAGGCTGTCCTTCACCACCATCGGGCAGGGCAGGCACTGGGACAACGCATCCCTCTGATGAGACCAGCGCCAGAGAAGAGCACTCTGCAACAGCCGCATGTGAGCCCTGGCCCACAACACCAAGTCTATCGTAGCCGCCATGGTGCCCAGCAATTGCAGATACTGCCACGCCGTCGGTGCCCGAAGCCCCAGAAACCGACGCACCAGATCTCTCAAGGCCCGCGCCCTTGCGCTGGGAAGAAAGACCCGACCGGGTCGAGTCTCGAAGCGCGCCCCCAAGTACTCGAGAGTCTGAGAGGGAGTCAGCCGACTCTTTGCCCCGTTGACTACCCAACCGAGGCTTTCCAAGAATTCCACCACCTGGGCGGTGGCTACCACGCTTTCCTCCCTCGACTTCACCCGGATCAACCAATCGTCCAGGTAAGGGTGTACCAGTATCCCCTCTCTGCGAAGAGCGGCCGCCACAACAACCATAACCTTTGTGAACGTCCAGGGAGCGGTCGCCAGACCGAAAGGCAGCGCCCGGAACTGAAAGTGTCCCATCGGTACCGCAAAACGCAGGAAGCGCTGATGCTCCCTCCGCACGGGGATATGAAGATAAGCCTCCGTCAGATCTAAGGACGTCAGAAATTCCCCCGCGCGAACTGCCGCAATGACGGACCGCAAGGTTTCCATGCGGAAGTGGGACACTCGAAGGCAACGATTTACCCTCTTGAGATCGAGAATCGGATGAAACGTACCCTCTTTCTTGGGAACCACGAAATAAATCGAGTATCGACCGGCGCCGAACTGGTCGACCGGGACGGGCACTATCGCCCGGAGCCACTGGAGACGCCTTAAGGTGTCGCCAACCGCTCGCAGCTTCCGAGGAGCCCTGCAGGGGGAAAGAACAAAGGAATCGCCTACGGGGCGCTGAAACTCTAGGGCATATCCTTCCCGAATAACCTCTAAGACCCACCGGTCCGAGGTAATCTGGACCCAGGCAGGGTAAAACTCCCGTAACCTGCCTCCCACGGGCACCTCGCCCACCTGGGCCCGCCTTATCTCATTGGGACTTCTTGACACCGGAGGACTGGAAGGTACCAAAGCCCCTGCCCGCTCCGCGAAACCCTCGAAAGGACTGACCACGCGATGGAAACCTGCTCCGCTGCGATTGCTGAAAACGAGGAGTGCGAAACCTACGAAAATCTCTCGAGAGGCCTCTAGACCCAGAAGCCCCACGAGGCTGCTTCGGCCTATCCTCCGGGAGCCGTCCCCCTTTGGATTCGCCGAGGTCCTTAACCAACTTTTCAAGATCTTCTCCAAAGAGAAGCTTACCCCGGCACGGAGGTTTACTGAGCCGGGAATTGGAAGAACTATCTGCCGACCAGTTACGGAGCCACAAATAACGGCGAGCCGCTACTACCGAAGCCATACATTTCGCCAGACCACAAATAAGATCATAGTGAACATCGGATAGGTAAGCCGTGCCGGACTCCAGACGAGACACATCCGCCAATTGGTCCTCCGAGAGGGAGCTCTGGAGACGTTGAGACCAGCGCAAACAGCCTCTCGCCACCCACGCCCCCGCTATGGAGGCCTGCAGGGAAAGGGCACTCATATCAAATACCTGCTTCAGCAAAGTATCCAACTTCCTATCCTGCCCATCCTTCAAAGCTGCCGCCCCCTCCACTGGAATGGTAGTCTTTTTTGTGACCGCCACCACCGCGGCATCCACCATTGGAGAACGAAAAATCAGCTTATCCTGCTCAGAGAACGGGTATAACCTGTCCAATGCCCTGGTTCCTCGCAACGCTGACTCCGGAGAGTCCCATTCCTCCTGAATCATATCCCGAAAGACTCTGTGTATAGGGAACACTCGCTGCGATGTGCGCACGGCCTGCAGCAGTGGATCCTCCAACGCCTCCTCGGAGGACGTGGCCCCCGCAGGCATATTCAACACCTTTAGCGTCTTAGAAATCAGAGCAGGCAGTTCTTCCCGCCGAAACACGCAGACCACCCTGCTCTGCTGCTCCTCCTCCAACAATTCCCCGTCTTCCAAATCCTCATCCGAGACATCTTCCTCCAGATCCGGCATTCCCAGGTCCTCTTCCAAAGGAGCTGGCGACGCCTGATCCAAATCGTCCCGTCGCCTTTTAGGCAGCGCCACGTCCCCTTCGAGGAGATTGGACGACCGCCTCCTCTTTCCCCTCGGAGGACTGGGGGACTGAACCACCCTGTCCGGCTGCAGCAAGGCAAACGCCTTCTGCATCAAGGAGAAAAATTCGGAAGGGAACCCGGGCAACCCAGCCCCCTGAGACCCTTCCGGCAACAAAGGAACGCTGCCAGCGGAGGACGGTCCCGCAACCGGCTCCGAAGCAGTCAAGGAAGGGGGTACGGACCCCCCGCCCTCCAGAGAAGCCTCTCCCTGACCTTGAGAGCCTTTCCCCAGGGACTTTTCCATGCCCAAGGCCTCTAAAGAACACGCCTTGCACACCCCCGTGTCCAAAAGCTCTCCGCGCCTCATCCCACACACGAGGCAGCGGGGCTTGGCAGGCATGGTCTATGAACAGCGCTGTAATGGTGCAGATGAAGCCTTGTATAGCCCAAGGAGCAGCTCTATTTAAACGCGTTTTTTTTTTTTGCGTAGA
The DNA here is from genome assembly GCA_033557465.1 of Ichthyophis bannanicus. Taxonomy (NCBI): domain Eukaryota; kingdom Metazoa; phylum Chordata; class Amphibia; order Gymnophiona; family Ichthyophiidae; genus Ichthyophis; species Ichthyophis bannanicus. The sequence goes on from CM066031.1 coordinate 54,578,857, forward strand.
TCCACTAAGCCAGCTCTAACTAGCTGCCCCCTGACAACCATTTGCCAAAACGAAGCTTCTAACCCCGAAAAAACGAACTTAGTAGCCCGAAGAAAAACGGCATCCAAAATGGCCGCCGCAACGTTCACGGCGCCAAAAATCACGCGGCCAGGCCTCCTGCACTCCCGTGGGGCTGTCAAAGCCCTGCTCCGAGCTAGCGATCACTCCCCCAATGGACCCTAAGGTCTGAATTACTCACCGGAATCCCCAAGCACCGGGAGGAGAGTGAGGAAGGGCAGCGCTGAACCCCTCAGGAGCACAGCCTTGAAATCGGCATCAGCTCCTGGAGAGACTGCAGTTCACCGTGGCTCTAAGTCCTGCCTGCTGCTAGCAGTCTCAACCGACCTCAACCTGCTCCTCACCCTTCCAAGTGGGTTCGGGAGCAGGGAGCAAAGGGCAGGCACACTCTTGTGCACTTGCAATGCTCATTTAAATGCTGGGGCACTAAGGCAGAGGAAGAGGGGAGTGGGAGGAGAGGAGGAGAGGAGAGAGCAGGAACAGAGAAGAGAGAAACAGCCCCAGCAGTACAGAATCTCTGTCAGCAGCAGCAGGCACCTAAAACAAAACCAAGGGAAAAATAAAATCCTAAGTTCAATCAAAGAATTAAAGCTCTGCTTATTTGTTCCTCTGAGCCCAGCCCCGGGCTCAGAACCTCCAAGCTGCTTGGAGACTGAAAGTACTGGTGAAAGGGGGCGGATCTAGCCTATTTGTACCAGTAACATCAAGACGATGACATCATTCAGTCTCCAAAGCTGCTGGTGGAGGTTGACAACTCTACGTTTCCGGGACTGGACTAGAGGGACGCAAAGGAATTAAGGTTTGCTGTTTTCTTGATGAAAGTGTGACCTGATACAATCCGAAGTATCTATGAGATGTGTGGGGCGAGGGTTGTCTGCTTGTGACAGGGGTGAGGTCAGCAGTGAGGTCTTTGAGGTTGTTGAGGTTTTTCGAGGTTGTTGGGCTTAGTGTTGGCAGCTTTTTGTTTGGGTTGAGATGATTTTTGCATAATTGCCTGCGTTCCCCGCCTAAGGGCCATGCCCAGGTGCGGCTGATGGCACTTCTTTTTTTAAGTTGCTGTGGTGGGCCCTGATTGGTATAGAGATGGACAGCGGGAAGGGTTTCAGCCTCCTGCTCTCTTTCCTGATGCCGATCGGGGCTCTGGGTCTGAGGGTGCAGTCCTGCAGCACCTGATTGATGAGGGTGAAAGGGGAGAGACTCAGGAGTAATATGCGGAAATATTTCTTTACGGAAAGAGTGGTAGATACATGGAATAAATTCACAGTGGACGTAGTAGAGATGAGGACAGTATCTGAATTCCAGAAAGCAGGGGACACAAACAGATGTGCTGCTGAGAAAAATATACATGAGCAGAACAGGAAGCAATGTAGAGTGAGACTGACTGAAGATATGATGGACTATTTTATTTTTTAAGTAATGTACTAGGATATTCCTCAAGGGATGAAGTTATAGGAACCATCTATATATGTATGTGGTAAGGTAGGACGTGTCCCGTGGGATCCTTGAACCCAGCACCCCTGGGTTCACCGGACTCATCCCCCAGTCCGCTTTGCAGGATCTCTATCTAGAGTTGAATTATATAATGGTGATAGCGTAGTTACTCACCTGTAACAGGTGTTCTCCAGGAGCAGCAGGAATCAGTCCTCACTTATGGGTGACGTCGGCGCCGACGGAGCCCTCGCGGAGCAATTTTCCCCAGCTTTCAAAGAAAGCCTTTGGGAATTGCAGCGCGCATGCGCGGTCCTCTTCCCGCCCAAGGGTGCCATCTTAGCCAGTCAGATGACATAGCTAAAAAAGACAGCATAAAAATTTGCAAAAAAACTAAAGCAGATGATTGCAACTCCAAGGGGAGGAGGGAGGGTTGTGAGGACTGATTCCTGCTGCTCCTGGAGAACACCTGTTACAGGTGAGTAACTACGCTTTCTCCAGGACCAAGCAGGAAGTCAGTCCTCACTTATGGGACTCCCAAGCTTAAGGCTACCGGAGACCCTAAGCACAAAAATGAGCTCCCTCTAGCTCAGCAGCACAGAAGGAAGGAATCTTCGCTGAATTATTACCCACCGGTAGCCCACATCCGGGATGGAGGGTAGGAGTTGCTCAAACCTCAAAGAGATTACGGAGGACTGCCTGTCCGAAAGCACTGTCCCTGCGGGACTCCCTCTCGAGACAGTAATGGACCGCAAAGGTCTGGCTCGAAGACCAAGTAGCGGCCCGGCAGATATCTGCCAGCGGAACAGAGCGGAGGTAAGCCACTGTCGTAGCCTTTGCCCGAACGCAATGAGCCGTGACTCGACCTTCCAAGGAGAGTCCGGCTGCCCCATAAGCCCAAGTGATACAGTCCGCAACCCAGATGGACAGAGTACGCTTGGAGACCGGGAGCCCCAATTTATTGGGGTCAAAAGACACAAAAAGCTGAGCAGCTTTACGGTGCTCCCGCGTACGGTCAAGGTAGAAGTTCAATGCCCTTCTACAGTCCAGGGTATGGAGGACCGTTTCAGCTCGGCTGGAGTGTGGTCTGGGAAAGAAGGTCGGAAGTACCACCTCCTGATTGATGTGAAAGGGGGAGACCACTTTTGGAAGAAATTTTGGGTGAGTCCGTAGGACTACCCTATTTTTGTAGAACCGAGTGTAAGGGGGATCAGACACGAGGGCCTGCAATTCACTTACGTGCCTAGCGGAAGTGAGGGCTATCAAGAACAATGTTTTCCAAGAAAGAAAACGGAGAGAACAGGTAGCCATAGGTTCAAAAGGCGGACAGGTGATCCGCTGCAAAACCACATTCAGATCCCAGTCAGGCGCTGGCGGGCGGAGAGGTGGTTTAAGTAGAAGGAGACCTCGGAGAAACCTCGCTACGAGAGGGTCGCTGGAAAGAGGTCTGCCGTCCACCGGCACATGATGTGCTGAAAGAGCACTGAGGTGAACTTTGACGGAGTTGGACTTAAGTCCCAGATTAGAGAGGTAGAGCAAGTACTGCAAGATCACCGACACCGAGCAGGAGAAGGGATCCTGAGACTGCTGGGTACACCAAACGGAAAAAGCGACGCCATTTAAGGGCGTAGCATTTGCGGGTAGAAGGTCGCCGAGAAGCTAAGACGACCTCTTCCACCTCTGCCGGCAGGAGAAGGGGAGCAAGGACTACCCTCTCAGCAGCCAGGCCATTAGATTGAGAGATCTGAGGTTTGGGTGTAGCAGAGACCCCTGATCTTGAGTGAGGAGATCCGGTTGAAACCCCAGAGGGAATGGATCCTCCACCGCTAATTGCAGCAGGAGTGGAAACCACGGCTGTCTGGGCCAGCGAGGAGCGATCAGGATCATGGAAGCTTTGTCTCGGAGAACCTTGAAAAGAGTTCGAGAGACTAGCGGGATGGGAGGAAAAGCATACAGAAGGCTCTCCGCCCATGAGAGTAGAAAAGCGTCTGCCGCAACTCGAAGGGGATGCGGCTGACGAGAGCAGAAGCGAGGAAGTTGCCGGTTTAGAGGTCTGGCAAAGAGATCCATCGTGGGGAGGCCCCACTTTAGAAAGAGCTTCTGAACTACCAAGGGATCCAGGCGCCACTCGTGCGGCTGGAGGATCCTGCTGAGTTTGTCCGCCAGGCAATTTTCTTGGCCTGGGAGATAAACTGCCTTGAGAAGAACGCCGTGACTGACGGCCCAAGAGCAGAGCTTCTGTGCCTCCCGACAGAGAGGGAAGGAGCCCGTGCCCCCCTGCTTGTTCACGTAGAACATGGCAACTTGATTGTCCGTCTGGACAAGGATGGACTGGTGAGAGGTCAGGTGGGAGAAGGCCTTGAGAGCCAGGCGGATCGCTCTGAGCTCCAGGAAGTTGATCTGCTGAGCAGACTCCCACGTGGTCCAGAGGCCCTGAGTACGTGCCCCTTGGCAATGTGCTCCCCAGCCCAGGAGGGATGCATCTGTTGTCAGCACCCGGGCTGGCTGAGGTGACTGGAAAGGCATGCCGAGTACCAGGTTCGGCCGATGAAGCCACCACTGGAGAGACGAGATCAGCGGCTCGGAGACGCGCACTAGGTCTGCTAGGCCGCCTGTGGCTTGTTGCCACTGCTGGCGGAGACACCATTGAGCAGGCCGCATATTCAGGCGGGCATTGGGGGTCACATGGACGGTGGAAGCCATATGGCCGAGTAGTCTCAGGAAGCGCCTGGCGGAGACCAGGGGCTGGCTGCGAAAACGGTCGGCTAGGTCCATGAGCCGTTGAGCTCTGTCGAGCGGTAGGAACGCTCATGCCTGAGGAGTGTGCAGCCTTGCGCCGATGAACTCGAGATCCTGTGAGGGGAGCAAAGTGGACTTTGCGAAGTTTATAACAAAGCCCAAGTACTGCAGAAGAGTCACCGTGCGGCGTGTGGCGTTGGTGACCTCCGGAGCGGACGCTGCCCTGATGAGCCAGTCGTCGAGGTACGGAAAGACATAGAGGCCGTGAAGCCGGAGATGGGCCGCCACCACCGCGAGACATTTTGTGAAGACTCGCGGTGCGGAGGACAGGCCAAAGGGTAGTACTCTGTACTGGTAATGATTTCCGGCCACCACAAACCTTAGGTACTGGCGGTGGCTTGGGTGGATAAGGATGTGCGTGTAGGCATCCTTTAGATCCAAGGAGCATAGCCAATCTCCCTGCTGGAGGTAGAGCAGAAGGATTCCAAGGGTAAGCATCTTGAACTTTTCCCGCACGAGGAATTTGTTGAGGTTGCGCAAGTCCAGGATGGGTCTGAGGCCTCCTGTCTTTTTTGGTACTAGAAAATACCTGGAATAAAAGCCTTGACCTTTCAGGTGGTGGGGCACCGGTTCCACCGCCTGTTCCTGTAGAAGACCTGCTAACTCCTGAAGGAGTAATTCCCTGTGCAGAGGGGGTCGTGGAGGTTCTCCCGGAAAATAGGAGGGAGGGACCTGGTGGAAGTGGAGAAGATAGCCTTCTCGCACGACTTGAAGCACCCAGGCATCTGAGGTGATGCTGGACCACCTGTGGGCGAAGTGAACCAGCCGGCCTCCGGTGCTGGGAGGAACCAGCGGGGGGGAGAGGCTATGCTTAAGGAGTCAAAAGCCCCCACCCTGCTGAGCAGGGGCTGGTGGTGCAGGCTTGGGGGCTTGCTGCCTACGGGACCCGTTACCCCGTCCCTTGGCCTGCTGGCCCTGTTGGGGAGCTGCAGGGGCCTGATATTGGGGGTATTGTTTGTAGGCAGCCGCCTTCCTCGGGTAAAAGGACTTCTTTCCCGAGCCCTTCTTTTTCTGGGAAGGGGCGGAGGTCTTCCTAGAAAGCCTAGTCCTGGTGAGAGTCTCCGTCTCAATTTGTGCAGCCTTTTCAGCCATGGGCTTGCCAAAGAGGTTTTCGCCTCGGCAGGGGACATCAACCAACTTGTCCTGCACCCAGGGCTCAAGGTCAGACGACTGAAGCCAAGCCTGTCGGCGGGCACCGATGCCGGCTGCGGCCACTCGAGCCGATGCTTCAAAGCCATCATAGGCTGCTCGGGATATGAATTTTGAGCATTCCCGAATGCCAGTGGACAAGGCCAGGAACCTCCGCAAGGGTTCCTCGGACAAACCAGCGGAGAATCCGGCTAGCTCTTTAGCCAGGTCTCGGAGATACATGCCCATGTATAGCTGGTAGGTCTGGACACGACACGCAAGCATAGAGCCCTGGAAACACTTCTTACCAAGGCCATCCAGGTTACGGGCCTCCCTGCCAGGAGGCACCGAGGAGTGCATCTTCTGGCTCTTAAGACGATGCATGGCCGATTCCACTACCATGGAATGGTGTGGTAGCTGTGCTTTTTGGAAGCCAGGGCTCTTGCGGACTCGATAGATAAAATCGACCCGCTTGCTCAGGACCGGCGAGGTGGCCGGACTCTCCCACATGCGGAAGAGTAGTCGTTCCAGCATGGGAGGAACCGGTACAGTAAAGTCATACTGGAGGGCGTCGAACTCTTCGGCTCGAGGCTCCTCCTCGGGATCCGCAGGGAAGGCCAAAGCCTTGGCCATATCCCTGACGAAGTCCGAGAACCGGGCATCCTCCGGGGGGGACTGCTTCCGAGGTTCGGACTCAGGTGAGTCCGAGGGGACACACCGAGTCCGAAAAGAATCAGGCGACTCTTCCTCTTCAGACTCCCAGACCGACTCCGACGAGGACTCGGTGGGGTCGGCCCGGGCAGGGCGTGGCGCCTGCCGCCCCGACGCCGAGGGAGTCGGCGTCGGCGACCTCGGTCCCGAACGGGAGGCCGAGGGTGACCTCAACCGAGGATCAACTCGAGTTCGCATCGACTCGAGGATCGGCTCGGTCTCCGGGGTCGACTTAGACGTCGACGTCCCGGCGGTCAGGGCAGCGGCGCCAGCGAGCAGTGCCCGCTGCTGGTCCATGAAGGCAGACAGTCTGCTCTCCAAGGCCGTCAACCTGAGTCCGAGCTCAGGTGACCCAGCAGCCCCCGACTCAGGCCCCGACGGCGTCGGGCCCGACGTCGGCGGTCTCGGAGGCGAGTCCAGGAGGACCACAGGACTTACCCGAGCAGGCAGCTCCGACTCCAGGCGAGGTCGCTTCGAGAGGTGCTCCTTCTCCAAGGACCCGGGACGGCTATCGGGGCTATGCGACCTGGCCCTCGCGGAGCCAGGAGCGTCCACCGACGCCGCCCTCGCGGGTTTCACCTTTCGTCGATGGTCCCCGGAGGGAGAACCCCTGTCGGAGGAACTCCGGCGACGGTCCGAGCTGGAACCTCTGGACGCGGAGGCCTCCGACGAGGTCCGGGTACGGCTGGGGTCAGCGAAGATCCTATCCCGCTGATGCCGCCGACTTCTCAACGCTTTGGAGGACATTTTGCCGCAGGGCCCACAGATCATTTCTTCATGATCCGGGCCCAGGCAGCGGAGGCAATTGTCGTGTGTGTCAGTTAGTGACATATTTCGGTCACACTGACCACACCGTTTGAAACCACTGGCAGCCATCGGGGGAAAAAGGGCCCCGGCGAGGTCAAAGGACCGGGCTGCCAGGGAAAAACCGAAAACGAAACTGACTAAGTCAGAAAAACCGAAAAAGAAGAAGAGGACTCGTGACCGGCGTCGCGAGTCCGGGCGGGAAAAAGACCGGCGTCGAACCGAAGGAAAAAAGAGAAAATATGAGTAAAAATCAACTTTTTCGCGGGGACACGACGGGTACGTCTGTAGGGCTCCGCGGAAAAAAGAAGACTGGCTAAGATGGCACCCTTGGGCGGGAAGAGGACCGCGCATGCGCGCTGCAATTCCCAAAGGCTTTCTTTGAAAGCTGGGGAAAATTGCTCCGCGAGGGCTCCGTCGGCGCCGACGTCACCCATAAGTGAGGACTGACTTCCTGCTTGGTCCTGGAGAATTATAAAATACTGCTTATTGTACCTGGTGGGTACAGGGTGTTAATATGTCTGGAAATTGCTATTTGAGCACATTTTCTGGACATGTCCTATCTCTGGAACCTGGAAGAATGGTAGATACTGTATAATAGATCAACCCCACTGTCTGCTAGACATGCAGACACAGTCATACAGTCCTTACCCAGGGAGATCAGAGTCTCATAATTCTCCTTCATCACCTCCCTGTAAAACTCCTTCTGCCTGTCATCTAAATACTCCCACTCTTCCTGGGAAAAAGAGACAGCGATGTCCTCAAATGTCACCCGCATCTGAAACACAAACCAGAAACACACTCAGGGACACGTGGAGGTGCTCAGGGTACATTAGATGTCGGCTGGCTTTATTCTCCTCCCCTAGAAATCCAAGGGAGCTCTGCATTTTAAACTTGTAGGAACAGACCCAGAAGCTACTACTGGTCTCCAGAGCACAGGGAGAGTGGAAGCACATTGAGTGGATCTCTCTGGATAAGTTTTTATTCTTTTTCTTTTGCATGCTTTGAATAGATTTAGCTGCCTGTACGTCGTCGGTCATTTGGAATTATTGTAATTGCCCTTCTTTACTTACTGCCTGTGTTTAACATAGTGACATAGTATATGACAGCAGATAAAGACCAGTATGGTTCATCAGTCTGCCCAGCAAGGCAGCAAGAGTCGGTGCACCTGCCGCTCCGTGCAGATCATTTCTCCCCATGCCTTTGTTTAGGGGTGTACCAACCGCTCTGTGTAAGTCACCCCTATTTGTTGAGATATAAGAGACAGTTATGTTTATTTAAATTTTTTTTAGCACAGAGTTCAAATCTTCAACCTGTTCTAGAAAAGTAGCTTTAAAAGAATATGTTTGGCCTGTGTATTGCAGAGGCAAGTTTGTGCTTTGGGAAGTAACAGCTGCCCTGCAGGGTCTCTGGCTTAGGAAGTCAAACTCGTAGCTTACCGCCACTTATTTCTCTCCATCCTTCCCCTCATCCACCCACCCCAGGATTGGAAGTTCTTAGTCACCCCAAGACACACAGTCGCTTTTCATAACTCTAGTGGAAAGCACTTCTCTATTGCTTTTCATCTGACAACTGCCCCATATTTGACACACCAATCAAAGTTATTTTTAATCAGTGCAACAGCTGTGGTGCTTTAATCCTCAGGAAAACAATTTGGAGCCTTTGAGATTGTCCTATCCATCTTAAGCTATCTGCTATTGAAAAATAATTGATTCAATTGAGGAAAGACTTAGCTGCAATGAAACAAACATCCCCCAAGATACAGCTTGCAAACAATTCATGCAACTCCCTCAGAAAATCCAGGAAAGCAAAAATAAGTGGATGACAGAGGTTCTGGCCGATTATGATGCATTACACAGAGACACCAACTCCACCTCAAGATACCCTTGCAGAATACCTTCTCTGCCTTGGTAGATAAGGATTCTCCATTAATGGAAACTGAGGTGGCCTTAGACAAGAAAGTCAACATCAGTTTACAGACATCTAAACCATATAGACAAAGAGAGAGGCTTAGCTCAATGATCATCTCTATCAGCCCTTTTATTTACAATTTATCTCCAGCCAATCTGTAGTATCCTCCATAAGTTTAAAGTGGAGTATCACATCTATGCAGATGATATAGCATTATATCTCTCATTTGAAATTGCAAGCCCTAACCTCCATCTGATCATTTATTTATTTAATTGAACTTATATACCGCCGTTCAAGAATCAAAGCAGTTTACAGTAAAACTTGAAAATAAGAGAAAAATACAATTAACAAATAATAAATTAAAATAAAATACAGAGTAAATTGAAACAAATGTTAAAAAGTTCTACTTGATACTTGATGAGTAATACAACTCTCTAAAATCAATTTATTATAATTATATTTAAGAAATTAAATTGCCAAAATAGTCCTTAAATAGAAATGTTTTTAAAAGTGTTTGTAAGCACTTTGGATCATCTGAAGATCTAATTAAAAGAGGAAGTGAATTCCATAAAGAGGGGGCAAAAAGAGTAAAAGCTTCTTTGAAGTAGATACACTGCAAGATTTAGATTCAGAGGGAGTAAGCAGCAGATTCTTAGAGATTCCACGCTTTAAGAAAAGTGGAAGGAAGTCAAAAAAACTGCCAGCATGGATTAAAGGTGAGGTCAGAGAGGCTGTTGTTGCCAAAAAAGCATCTTTCAGGAAATGGAAAAAAAGAGCCAAACGACGAAACCTGGAAACAGCACAAGCACTGACAAGTCAAATGCAAGGCATTAATAAAGCAGGCAAAGGGAGAATTTGAGAAGAAGCTTGCTGCGGAAGCAAAAACGCGAAATAAAGATTTTTTCAAGTACATTCGCAGCAAAAAACCTGTGAGAGAGTCAGTTGGTCCATTAGATGATAGAGGCATTAAAGCGGCACTAAGAGGTGACAAGGCGATAGCAGAGAGACTGAATGAATTCTTTGCTTCGGTCTTTACTGAGGAAGATATAGGGATGCTACCCATGACTGAAGTGGTATTTAAAGGTGCAGAAGAGTTGAAGGAAATATCGATACATCGGGAAGATGTATTACAACTATTAGATAAACTGAAGAGTAGCAAATCACCTGGGCCGGATGGTATACATCCAAGGGTGTTGAAAGAACTGAAATATGAAATTGCAGACCTGCTATTAGTAATCTCTGAACTATCATTAAAATCATCTCTAATTCCTGAAGATTGGAGGATAGCCAATGTAACACCAATTTTTAAAAAGGGTTCCAGGCGTGATCCGGGAAACTACAGACCAGTGAGCTTGACGTCAGTACCGGGAAAAATGGTAGAAACCATCATAAAGAATAAAATTATTCAGCATTTAGATAGTCATGGCCTAATGGGAGACAGCCAACATGGCTTTAGACAAGGAAGATCTTGCCTTACTAATCTGTTATGTTTTTTTGAAGGTGTGAATAAACAGGTGGACAAAGGTGAGTCGGTTGATATAGTGTATCTGGACTTTCAGAAAGCCTTTGACAAGGTCCCTCATCAGAGACTTTTGGCAAAACTAAAGAGTCATGGGATAGGAGGCAGTGTACTACTGTGGATCAGGAACTGGTTAAAAGATAGAAAGCAGAGGGTAGGGCTAAATGGCCAATTTTCCCAATGGAGAAAGGTGAATAGTGGTGTACCCCAGGGATCTGTGCTGGGTCCTCTGCTTTTTGACATATTCATAAATGACCAGGAAAGTGGAATAACGAGTGAGGTTATCAAATTTGCAGATGACACAAAACTATTTAAAGTTGTTAAAACCCAAGAGGATTGTGGAAAATTGCAAGAGGATCTTGATAAATTGGAAGACTGGGCATTAAAATGGCAGATGAAATTTAATGTGGACAAGTGCAAAGTTATGCACCTAGGGAAGAACAACCCAAACTATGGTTACACGATGCAAGGTTCCACTTTAGGAACCACCACACAGGAAAAAGATTTAGGCGTCATTGTGGATAACATGTTAAAACCTTCGGCCCAGTGTGCAGCGGCAGCCAAGAGAGCAAATAGAATGCTAGGTATGATAAGGAAAGGAATGGAAAATAAAACAAAAGATATTATAATGCCTCTATATCGTTCCATGGTGAGACCGCACCTTGAATACTGTGTGCAATTCTGGTCGGCGTATCTTAAAAAGGATATAGCGTTATTAGAAAAGGTTCAGAGAAGAGCCACCAAAATGGTAAAGGGGATGGAAGGATACTCCTATGAAGAAAGGCTAAAAAGGTTAGGGCTCTTTAACCTGGAAAAGAGACGACTGAGGGGAGATATGATAGAAGTCTATAAATTAATGAACGGAGTGGAACGGGTAAACGTAGATCGATTGTTTACGTTATCAGAATATAGACAGACTAGGGGACATGCAATGAAGCTACAGGGTAAACTATTTAAGACTAATAAAAGAAAATATTTTTTCACTCAACGTGTAATCAAACTCTGGAATTTGTTACCGGAGGATGTAGTAAAGGCTGTTAGTGTAGCTGGGTTTAAAAAGGTTTGGACAAGTTCCTGGAGGAAAAGTCCATAAACCATTATTAAGAAGGGACCCAGGATATCAATGCTTGACCCAGTACAAGCATTGTGGAACCTGTGTCTTTTGGGGAAACTGCTAGGTACGTATGACCTAGATTGGCCACTGTTGGAAACAGGATGCTGGGCTTGATGGACCTTGGTCTGACCCAGTATGGCATATCTTATGTTCTTATGTTCTTAGAGATACATCTCCGTGTTCTATTATCAGGAATAATTTGGATAACTTCTTTCAGGCAAGAGGAAGATTCTGAATGAATCGATTTAAATATTGTATGAATGGCTTTGAATTTCAACCTACTCTCTATAGGAAGCCAATGTAGAAGTTTTAAGATTGGCGTAATAGGCTCTTTAATTGGTACTTGTAGAATAATTCTTGCTACCGTGTTGTGAACTAGTTGGAGCCTATTAATAATTTGCTAAGGAAGTCCCATAAACAAAGTGTTACAGAAATCCAAATAAGGAGATATCATTGTCTGAATTACTGTTCTAAAGTCACTTGGAAATAGGAGTGGTCTTAAATGTTGGAACATTTTTAATTTTGAAAAAATAGCTTTTGTTACATTGCGCGCATGTTTGGAAAAATTGAGTTGTTGATCGAGTATAACACCCAAGTATCTAACTTCTGTTTTAACTTGTATGTTTGCTTCCTTTAAAATTAGTACATCCGGAGGAACAAAAAAATTGTTTTTTGAAATAAAAAGACTTTCTCTATTGTCAAAATTTAAATACATGTTCTGATCTGCTAGCCAAGTGGTGATATTGCTGAAACTTTCATTTATTTTATTTAATTGTAGCTGCTTGGTATTGAAATGAGTATATAACATAATGTCATCAGCATAAAGGTGATAATAAATGCCATGACTCTTGAATTATATTACAAATAGGTTGGATGTATAAATTAAAAAGGACCCTTGAGGAATGTCTATTTTTTGAAAAAATGGTTTTGATAAAGTATTACCCATCTTTACTTGGATCAATCGATTTGATAGATATGATTTAAACCAAGAGAAAACTTTACCTTTCAAACCGATTTCTTGCAATCTAAATAAAGCTAATCATGTAAGATGGAGTCATAAGCCGCTGATATATCAAGAAAAATTAAAATGAAACCAGAAATGTGTTTTTCATTTCCTTTGAGAAGCTTGTCCATTAATGACAAAAGAAGAGTTTCAACACCGTGTCCAATTCTAAAACCATGCTGTTGAGGATCAAGTGGGGCAAAGCTGTCTACATGACTTGGAAGTTGGAGCTGAACTGCCTTTTCTAATATTTTTGGCATAAAAAGTAGGCTTGAGATTGGTCTGTATGAGCTTGGTTTAGAAATGTCAAGCTTCTTACCTTTGAAAAGAGGATGAATAGAGGCACTCGTTAGGGTTGTTCAAGTGATAGTTTAGCTCCCTATATTCTGAATCTAATTAACTTATCACGAGACAACCGAATCTATGTGGCTGGTCAAGGATCCAAAGCAGATGTTGTAGTATATAATGACTTTATTATATCTTCTAGTTGTCTAATGGTTATAGTAGTGAATTTATTCCAATCTTGAATAGTGGAAAAAGTAAAAGAATAAAAATGATACAAAGGTAATTTAGAGATGCCCACCTTTTCGTTATATAATTTAGCCATTGTAGATGCATTTGGGGCATGCATAGAATTGACTTCCTTTGGAATGATTGTTAACTTTTTAACTATGTCAAATAATTCTCTTGGTTTATTTAAAGCAGCCATAATCAATTTCATATGATAATTTCATATGAGCATACTCTTACACAGCACCGACACTCTGGAACCAACTGCCGCCGGAGCTGCGAGCTAGCAAAGACCTGATCGACTTTAGAAAAAAACTGAAGACTCACCTATTTCAGATTCAGTACAATCTGATTTAGTCCACGTGGCCCAAACTGTGCCACCCAGAAGAACCAAGGATGTATATATGTAAAAAAAAAAAAAAGTACATATGTAAAGTAACCCAATTACCTAACTACTGTGTGTTTTGCTCACCTTACAAATCACCTTGTATATATTTCAAAATTTTCTGTCCTGATTTGACAGTTTCCAATATGTAATCTAATCCGCTGCTGATTGCTGGAAGTAGCGATATACAAATATATGCTAAATAAATAAAATAAATAAATAAAAATAATCACATTTTAGTTTTACTATTTAACAATGCTTTGTATTCTTCGAGAATATTGAAGAAAGTTAATTTATCTGTTAAATTCTTATGTTTCCTCCATTTCCTTTCTGACCTTCTAAGTTTTCTTTTTAATATACGAACCTCTTTTGTGTACCAAACTGCTCCAACCCTTGTATGAAACTTATGAATTTTGAAGTTATTAGAAACTGAAGCTGCTTGAAAGAATGATGAAGTCCATCTGTTAATGAGGAAATCAGTATCCCTGGAGTCAATTTGAAGCTAAGGAAGAATTTTTTTCAAAAACTGATCCTTGTCAAATTTGCGGAACTTTCTACATTGATAAGAAGATTGATTTATATTTGATCTACTGGGAAGGAAGGTGATTTTAAACTGGATAATGTGGTGATCAGACCAAGGAATATGCTGTATTTGTACATTTGAATCAGAAATATTGCTTGACATCTCTTGAAAGATAAATATGAGATCTAGAGTGTTTCCTTTAATATGAGTTGGTTGTTGAACTATTTGTTTGAAACCCATGGCATCCATTGAATCCAAGAAATTCTGTGTTAAATGTGAAGCAATAAGAAGGTAAGTTTAAATCACCTAGAATGATTATGAATCTATTGTCTGAAATTTTTTTTATAAAGAAAATCAATTATATTAAAAAGATCTTTACCATTTGAAGAAGGGGGCCTATAAATTAAGAGTAGTAACATACTCTTGTTTTCAACTAAAAGAGCATCCATATTTACGGAAATTCACTTGGACCTTTAGAAAGCTGCAATTCCTTCTTTGTTAAAGTAGTTACTCCTCCTCCTCTTTTATTTAATCTTTGATAATTAAAGATGTCGTAGCCTAATGGCTTTGATTAAAACCGTATTGTTAACTGTTAACCATGATTCAGTTATAAAAAAAGAATATCCAAGTTATTGTCAGTAATATGACCTTTAATCAGTGGTAATTTATTTCTAATTGATCGAGGATAGATGAAAGAACATTTTAAACAAGGGAGATAGTTATTCGGTTTGACTCTAGACTGATCTCCTTCAATGAGTTTGATCTGAATGAACCATTGTTTACATTCAAATTTTTCAGAAATTGAATTAAGAAATTTAAGTTTAGTGTACGATCGGCGTAAGGAATGAATGATATGCATTGGAAAAGTGATAGGAGAAATGTCCTGAATTGTCAAAGTGGCTTTACTCCCATAATCTGTTGATTAATTTCAAGAAAACTGAGATACTATAGGCAATCAGGAACCATGACTTTAAACCTAAAAGAAGCTGTTTTACAGGTAAAGAATGAGGTGAAATTCCTTGGGATTACTCTAGATCAATTCCTTAGAATGACCACCCATATAAAATTAACCCCTGGTAAGATCTATTAGAAACTAAAGATGATTTAGCAATTGAGACCACTGCTATCAAGCTATGACTTTCGGTCTGTCATTCAGGCAATGATCACCCCGCATTTTGATTATTGTAACAGCATTTTCCATAGCCTCTCCAAAGAGGCAATAAGCCAGTTACAGATGGCCAACATGTGGCTGCACAAATTATTTGGTAAGTTAATAGAACTGAATATTTCACACCCATATTATATGAATTACACTTGCTGGCAATTTATAGCTGTATAAAAATACAAGTTACTCATGATCATATCCAAACTTCTAAAGAATATACTGTAGCTCCATCATACTCAACTCTCAACACCTTCATAGTCCCCACAGACTTCCACAAGGCTAACTGCTTGATAAGCAACACAGCCTTTACATACACTGCACCCATGAACTGGACCTCCCTCCCTGATAAGCTCAGATCCATTAATGATCTCTCCACATTTCGTAAGGCCCTTAAAACCAATCTCTTTGCTGAGCACTTTGCAACCCACAGGACGAAGTCAAGGTCTACCCAACCTAGCCTTCCGTCCATGCATTCCAATACAGTAGACAACCCTTGAGCTTAGTAAATATGATGGGAATGGAATTATCTTTGTAAATATGTTAATTAAATATGCCACTGTATAAAGTTGATATTGAATAAGATGAAAAATCTGTATATAATTCTACCATCTCACTCTGTTATAATTATGTTCAATCTAAGAAGTTTTGTTGTCTGGAATCTGCTTTGATTATTGGAAAAAGCAGCATAAAAAACCTTTAAAGAAAATAAATAAATAATAAAAAAAAATCCAGCAAGTCAAGAATAAATGGATCATAGTGGGTTCTAGCAGGTTACAACCCATTACACGGAGACACCCACTGCACCTTGAGATATCCTTTCCTAATACCTTCTCTGTCTTGGTAAATGAGGATTCTCCATTAATGGAAACTGAGGTGAAGTCTTAGGGGTATGTTTACTAAACTGCGTTAGTACAATACGCGTTAGGAGCCGCATTAGTGGAAGGAAAGCCAAAAAAGGACATGAGCGGTACATCGTAACCGATAACGCGCAGTTGTGCACGGTATTGCGCGCCGCGCAGCAACGATCCCTACAGCGCGCGCGCTACTGCTCGCAAGCTTAAGACAGCGCGCAGACACCCAAATACAGAAACAGAGCAGTAGCACAATGGTTACTACACAGACTGATGGTACAAGGGTCATGGGTTCGATTCCCCAGTGTGCCTAATGAATAAGGCTGGTTGAGGCGTCATGTGTAACCCTTTGAAGGCCTACTATAATATTTTAATCCACATTCTGCAGCCGGGTTAATGTTTGCACATGTCAGGAAAATTGTACCCGTCGTACCCAATATGTTCCAATAGTGACGTTCCCTCTGGCATGGTCATGTATTATATACCATTTTATAGGAATATATAGGCAGAAGATGAGATCCCGAAAGTACTGGGCTTGGCCTGGAAAGGGTTAAGTAGTGGGCTGTGAGGATGTGTAGTTGTACCTGAATAGTGCTGCCAGCAAACACACCCTCACAGTGGCGTAACCTAAGGTGCCACATAAGGCACCCTAGAGGGCACTCCATAGGGCACGTTATAAAGTGCGCTGTCTGCCAAGGCACCCTATAATGTCCCCTATAGGACACCATATAAGGCACCTTATAAGGCGCTGTATAGGGTGCCGTATAAAGCGCCCTATAGGGCACCCTATGAGACACCCTAAGGGGACAGTACCCTGAGGGTGGTCCTGCTGGCAGAACTAATATACAATAAAAATAGACAATGCCTAAGACAGCCCTATTGATGAACCCCACTGTGGGTTCTGAACCCATGTCCTCTGGCTCCACAGGCAGTGAAGTAACCAGTGGGCTAGAGCTGCTAACAAACAACTGGCTGGCTACAGGAGGACTGCACGGCACCACACCCACATTCTGCTGTGGTTACCAGGATAGTGGTAACCCACCCGTACCCATGATGCACTGCACATGCAAATCAGCAGTCGAGAGATGGCCACAAGATCGGGTATGCACCCACACAGCACCTCGGCCTTGTAGGGGGAACAGACTGTGTGTGGCACTGCCACAGAGTAGCCACAGACAGTCACATTGTGCGGGTACAGTGCCCACCCTGAGGTTGAGGTGGGGCGCCCAGCACCAGGTCCACAGCACCTTTCATGGCTGAAATACGCCATGCTGCAGGTCCCCATCAGTGTGTGATAGTTAGGTCTGTTAGACACACCTAGGATACAGCTGTGTCCTGCTGTATGTCCCGGTCATGTCTAGTCCCTATGGGCGCTGTTGCACCCAGACCAGTGCATATCCTGTGTTGGTGCCATCGTTACCTGCTGTAGGTGAAGGGGGGGTGGTGTATGGAACCATAGGAAGATTATGTACCACCACACAACCCACCCTCTGGGGCTCAGGGGGAAACAGGATCACCCACCAATAGATCCACAGTCTACCTCCCTGCAATGGCAGCGGTACAGTGGACCAACAACAGCAGTCCTGCTGGGGAACAGACAGAGCAGCACACATCCATAACGCAATAGCGGACAGACGGTAGGCCTGGAAATGCTCAACTGCCCCCCACCATTATCTGACATTCTCCAGAAGCAAGCCTCCAGCCGCTGCACCCTGCAAGGTGTTCCAGCAAGACAGCATACTAGCTGCAGACAGTCCGCCAGCTAGTCCATAGTGCATGGTCCTGGAGGAGATGCATGTACCCGGAACGGGGATGTCAGCATACACACCAAGCAGATAAGTCAGTGATTGGGCCCCAAAAGGAAACCCATATATATCACATGAGAGAAATGCTATATAGCACTATGGGGGAACCTAGCCATGCCATGGTCACTGCTCAGTCAGGGTGAGAGTGACCTCCCAGCAGGACATGCTGTGGCCACTCTGTCCGTGCAGGTGGTACCGGGCACTACAATGTCCGAGCTATTGCCCTATGCCCTGCGCAGATGCGGCAAGGCCAGGCCACCCTATCCAGGCTATTCTCACGGTACCTTGCTCCTCATTATGCACATTGGCAGGCCAGTACTGGGAACAGTGCTAGCAGTGTGGGCTGTGGAGGGTGTTGGAAGCCACCACACACTGGATAGACAGACACACACTCCCCACACCTATGCCAGCATTGTGCAACTATAGAGGTGTTGGGCAGCCCAGGCCACCACACCAGTCCTGGGCACAGTGCAGGCATGGCTATGGTACGCAATACTGTAGGAGTCACTCCCCAGGTTGGTAAACACTGTCAGACACAGGACCTGTAGCACACTCCACAGACATCACAAAGGTTGCTATGATGCAGCTCACTCAGGAAATTGTACTTAACCTAGGAATTGCTATCTGCCAGTAATTATAGCATCTATTATTTTGATAGATGTGTACCATATTCCCAGGTTTAGGGTGGCATTACTACGGTATGCATGTGCTAGTATTGGGAGATGCACGCAGAGCCCAAAGTCCTGCCTCTCCAGGAGGCTGTGGATAATGGGGCCTGTGGGTGCGGGTGTGTCTGCCCCTGTTGGCTGCTGCTTTACGGCAGAGATTCCCAACTCCATTCCTGCGGTGCCAAACACTGTTCGGGTTTTCATGCTGTCCCTCATGAATATGCATGAGATACATCTGCATACCATGAGGGTGGCGCATAGAAATGCAGCAAAGGCATCTTCATCAGAGGCAGCATAGAACCGGAATGGTGTTTGGCCCTCCAGGACTGCATTTGGGAGGCTCTGCTCTAGGTAATGTGCATGTTTATGGTGTCTGTGCTCTGTAGGGTAAAATGTGGGTGTTTTGGGCATGTTTACATCATCTGCAAGAACGGTTCTGTCTGTATTAGCACGTTATAGTAGTGGGTAAAATATGAGGACTGGGTTGGCAGAAACCACAGCTGGGACTTGAACCTGTGACCTTCTGCTTCTGAATACACTGGTTCTGTGCACTGCACCACCATGTTCTCACAGAGATGGTGCATTCCCTGGTGCTACCATGACTATTGGTCAGACAGGACCTGTCTGCTGCAGTGCACGGCACCCACCTACACAGGGCTAGGCCACGGTCTGCTGTGGGCAGCTGCCACTGCCCCCTCCACCACCAGTATCCCTCAGCCACCATGCTGACATGCCCTTCTGCTGGTGGAACTGGTGGTGCGCAGTCCCAGGCCATCCAGTGTGCAGGTAGGCGGTTGCCTATGGTGCGGGTTCTGGGGTATGGGTGCCTGCATAGCTGTCCACGCTTTCCCCCAGCACCACTTGCCAATGTTCCGTGCCATTGGGGGTACCTGCTGGGTACTATTCCCTGTGACACTGTGGGAAGCACACTCTTGCCCATGTTGGGCCCTCAGCAGTTGCTGTCTGGCTGCTCTACTGTTTCAGCATTCCTATGGGCCAGCTAGGCATAACCCTAGTCCCCACTGTGGCCCAGCTGTACCACAGCATGTGCCGCCTGAAGCCCTCTGTATCCCCTTTTCCAGCATCTGCCCGGTTGCCCGTTCCAACATGCCCGCCATAGGAACCCTGTCCAATGGTGGGGAAATCCCTGAGCAGCGCTATTTCACTGTGGGCCCATGCACCTTGTATGGGGACGGAGTATGGACCCTTCCACGAATTATATCTGTTCTATGGAGCTTACTCGGGGGGGGGGGAGGGGGGGTTGATGTTTCTCATTGCTACCACTATTGGCCAGCTTGGTTGTTGTTTTTTTCCAGTTTGTTGGGGTCACATTTTCGGTGTTTCTGTGCCCTTTTGTTCTGTGCACATGTATCACACTTATCACCTTTTTTTGGTTTCCCTGCCTAGGCTGTACATTGCTGACACGTAAATGGTTTCTCTCCCCTTTAAAGTGCTTTTACCGGTAGGTTTTCATTCGCGTTGGAATTCAGCTCTGAAATTCAGCGCGTTGGTGTGAAGGGAGCCTCTCCCCGCCCACTCTCCGCCCATTGACCCCTTCTCTACGCCCTCTCTCCACCTTCTGCGGTTTTTTACCACGCCGCGGAGCATTATGCTCGTTAGCGCGTGATAGCGCAAGCTATCGCGCGTTTACGATTGTTAATGCGCTATAGCGCGCTAACGATCGTTAACGTCGTACAACGCGCGTTATTCACATTTACCGCAGTTTAGTAAACATACCCCTTAGACAAGAAGATTGACATACAGTGTAAGAGAAATGTCCTGGGTGTTGTCAAGGTATTTTGAAACACAAAACTGATAATACTAGTTGATTCCATTATCAGAGGCATTAATTTCAGGAGCTCCGTTCCAGAATCAGAAGGTGAGAAAATGCCTTCCAGAGTCTTCAGCCAGTAAGAATAAAAACCAGCTTGCTAGGGAAGTCCCAGAGGAAAGTAAGTGGTTTAAAAATGATGTTATAATCCATCTTACATGATATGTCCAGAACAGTATCCCTACAATGCAAAGATGCTTCCAAATTTAGTGAAAATAATAGAAAAGGCAGTACAATTACAGCTACAGAACTTCATAACACTTCCACCCCCTTGAATATGCAACAACATGAGTTTAGACCAAAATGCAATGTGCAAACACAGCTCACCTCACTCGTAAACACTCTGGGGGACATTCTGTCCAGTGAATAGCAGGAACATCGATCCCTGCTATTCGCTCCCTTGCCAGCCCTGGCAAAACCATTTCCATACCAACAACGTGTTTTACAGGGAGGCTTTGATGTGGGTGTGAAGGGGCATCGCTGTGGGGGAGCAAGGGCGGACAGTGGGTGGTCCGCAACCCTGAAGATAGGCTGACAGAAATAGGAATAAACAGCACCCTCCTCTCCTGGTTCCAGTTTTACTTGACAGCATGCATGCAGCAAGTAAACGTAAGGGACAAAACTCCCAAACCAATTAAACATCTAAGTGACATACCCCAAGGTTCCTCCATGTACATACAACCAATTTGCAAACTTCTTCAGAGCCACAACATAAATTACTACTTATACACCAATGACCGAATGCTATATGCCCCCTTCAATACCAAGAACTCAGAATATTCACCTATAAAATCATGTTGCAAAGCTGTCGTAGGTGGGATAAAAGACTACAACCTAATAATCAACTGCTACAAGATCAAGGTCCTGATCACCACCAGAGAGATATCCTACTCACCCCCAGAAACGTTCAAGGTCAACGACATCACCCTGTCTGTAAAACAGGAAGTGAAATACCTTGGAGTCACATTAGTCTAGCAACTGAATCTGCAAGTAAATATTAAGAAAATGCACAACCTCCATCTGCTACTGGACCACAACCACTTTAGGACAGTATGCCAAGCCATTATCACCTCACTCTTGGATTACTGCAATTCGATTTTACAAGAGATCCACAGAACAAACACTGAAAGAACAATGGGAGAAATATGAAGAGAACAAAGATAGCACAGAGCCCTTAAAAGCAAGCGAAGACAAGGTATCAAGGAGAAGGTTGTGGTCAATAGTTTCAAAAGCAT
The DNA here is from genome assembly GCA_033557465.1 of Ichthyophis bannanicus. NCBI lineage: Eukaryota > Metazoa > Chordata > Amphibia > Gymnophiona > Ichthyophiidae > Ichthyophis > Ichthyophis bannanicus. The sequence continues at coordinate 54,600,304 of CM066031.1, forward strand.
CAGAAAGGTCAAGAAGGATGAGGACTGATTAAAGGCCCTTGGATTTTGACAGGAACAGGTCACTGGAGACTTTGGCAAGAGCTGTTTCGGTAGAATGTGAAGTAAAGGGCGAAAGCCAGATTGTAGAGGATTCAGAAGAGCTTGAGAGAAAATTGAGGCAATGATGGTGAACTGCACATTCAATCAGCTTATAAATAAAGGGAAGAAGGGAGATGGGTCAATAGTGAGGACAGGTAGGGAATAGTGAGGGTATCTTGAGGAGAGGAGTGACCACAGCATACTTGAAGGCTACAAAGAAAGTTGCAGTGGAGAGGGATAGGTTGAGAATATGAGAGATGGAAGGGACTATAGTGGAGGAGATGGAGCTATGGAGATGGGTAGGAATAGGATCAGAGGGGCAGGTAGTGAATTTGGATGAGGAAATGAGGAGAATGGTTTCCTCCTCAGCGGTCATAAAAAGGAAGAAAGGGTAGCAGAGGTAGGGGGGGAAAGTTCTGAGTGAAGAAGGTGAAGAGGGGAAAGTAGCTGACCTCCTGGGGAACTGGAGTGTGATTTGAGGATTTTGGAAGTAGTCAGCCAGGGGTCGTGCAGAAAGGGAAGGAGAGGTCGGAGGTGGAGGCACCTTCAGGAGAGAGTTGTGAGTTGCAAAGAGTCAGTGAGGGTCAGAGGCAAGAGAGTTAGTCAGATGGACATAATAGCCTTGTTTGGCAAGTGCTATGGCTGAATGCTGAATTTCAGCCAAGCACAAAGCTGAGTGGATACAATAACCTGGGTAGTGGAAGACAGCCAAGGTTGGGGTACAGTACACTTCATAGGATGGAGCAAGAACATACAGAGCAGAGGAGAGTGCAGTGTTATAGGAAGCTATTGCCTCATTAACAGACTCAGATGACATAGTGGAGGAAAGAGGCGATGAGAGAGTGGAAGAGAGGTCCAACAGGTCAATAGCATGTAGATCTCTAAAGAGGTTGGAGGAGACAGAGTGAGGTTGAGGTGGCAGGTGATGAAGAGTGAAGCTTAGCAGGTGATGGACTGATAAGGGAAGAATGGTGCAAGGATGAGGGTTTTTTGATTTGTTAGGAACTGGGGAACATTCTCGGGAAAGAAGGGGCTCTTCCGAAGGGATGGGCTTCACCTTAACCATGATGGAACCAGGCTATTGGCATTAACCTTTAAAATGGAGATAGAGCAGCTTTTAAACTAGATAATATGGGAAAGCCGACAGTTGCCCAAGAGCTCATGGTTCAGAACAATGTATCCTTGAAGGATACTACCAAAAAAATAAAGTTAGGGCACACCAGCAGAGAGATTCCAATAAAGACAAAGGTAGCCCGAATGCCCTTGAGTACAGAGCAGACAGAGCATAAATATTCCAAATTGCCCCTGCCTACCGATAACCAGATTAATATGAATAAAATACAGTCTCTAAAATGCATGTATGCAAATGCTAGAAGTCTAAAAAATAAGATGGGAGAGTTAGAATATATAGCACTAAATGAGAAGTTAGATATGATTGGTATCTCAGAGACATGGTGGAAGGAGGACAACAAGTGGGACACTGTGATACCTGGGTATCATAATGATAGAGCTGATCAAATTGGTGGAGGGGTTGCACTCTATGTCAGAGAGGGCATTGAGTCTCAAAGGATTAAAGTTTTGCAGGAAACATTTTCTGTAGAATCTCTATAGATTGAAATTCCATGTAAAAAGAGGAAAGTGATGGAAGTGGGGTTGTACTATCTACCGCCTGGCCAGAATGAACAAATGGATGATGAAATGATCAAAGAAATCAGGGAAGCTAACAAACGTTACAGCACATTGATAATAATGGGTGATTTCAACTACCCCGGTATTGACTGGGTCAGTGTCACAGCAGGACATGCCAGGGAGATAAAGTTTCTAGATGAAATAAATGACTGCTTCTTGGAGCAGCTGGTTCATGAACTGACCAGAGGGGAAGCCATTTTGGACTTAGTCCTTAGTGGAACATTAGATCTGGTGCAAGAGATAAGGGTGTTGAGGCCACTTGGAAATAGTGATCATAGCATGACCACATTTATTTATTTATTTAACAAGCTTTTGTATACCGCCCCTTCCAGAGATCAAGGGCGGTTACACAGAACATCACAGCAAACTTTACATTAAACTTTGAAACTATGTACAATGAACCTTTAAAACTATATATAGCTAACATGTTATAACTATGTACTATATGTTGTGTAAGACAAGGACTAGGTATCTTTATATGATTGCTGATTCATTGGTCTGCCTTGTTCTGTGCATTGGTGGTGTTATTTGAGTCACCAAGATGCTTAATGAACAGGAAGATTTTTAAATCCTTCCAGAATTGAAGGAGGTCCATTGTAGCTCTTAGATTATTGGGGAGGGAGTTCCATAATGCTGGGGCAATGTAGGAGAAGGCTCTTGATTTAATTAATGGAGGAAGGATGGTAAGGAAATCCACAGTACTACCTTTTAACTTTCAAAAGGGAGACTATTATTAATGAGGAAAATGGTTAAGAAAAAACTAAAAGGGGCAGTTGCAAAGGTCAAAGACTTACAACAAGCTTGGGTGTTTAAAATTACTATCTTGGAAGCCCAGACCAGCTGTATTCCATGCTTTAAGAAAAGTGGAATGCAGTCCAAAAAACTTCCATCATGGTTTAAAGGTGAGGTCAGAGAGGCTGTTGATGCCAAAAAGGCATCTTTCAGGAAATGGAGAAAAGAGCCAAATTATGAAAACTGGAACAGCACAAGCACTGGCAAATTAAACGCAAGGCATTGGTAAGGCAGGCAAAGAGAATTTGAGAAGAAACTTGCTGTGGAAGCAAAAATTTGTAATAAAGACTTTTTCAAATACATTTGTAGCAAAAAACCTGTGAGAGAGTGAGTTGGACCATTAGATGATAAGAGGGGGAAAAGGGGCAGTAAGAGGGGACAAGGCTATAGCGGAGAGACTGAATGAATTCTTTGCTTCGGTCTTTACTGAGGAAGATGTAGGGATGTTACCCACGAATGAAGTGGTATTTAAAGGTGATACTGCAGAGGAATTGAAAGAAATATCGATACACCGGGAAGATATATTACAACTATTTGATAAACTGAAAAGTAGCAAATCTGGACCAGATGGTATACATCCAAGGGTGTTGAAAGAACTGGAATATGAGATTGCAGACCTGCTATTAGTAATCTGTGAACTATCATTAAAATAATCTGTAATACCTGAAGATTGGAGGATCACCAATGTAACGGCAATTTTTAAAAAGGGTTCTAGGGGTGCTCTGGGAAAGTACAGATCGGTGAGCCTGATGTCAGTACCGGAAAAATGGTAGAAACCATTATAAAGAACAAAATTACTCATCATGTAGATAGTCATAGCTTAATGGGATTAACAAATTGTTTTTGGCAGTCAGTCACTTTTCAGAGCCTATGTACTATAAAGTAACTAAAATTTTTTAGCTCTACTATTCAACGTCGAGATTGTGTCTTTTTTTGTTCTCAATATTTTTTTCTAAAAGCAACAAGGTCTCAGACTAAGATAAAGCAGTCGTCCAAGTTTGAATCGTTTTTAGACTCAATGCTTTCTTTTGCATCAATGACCTTATAGCGTTGCTTTGTAAAAATTATTCTTTTTTGTCATTTCAGCTATTCTTTTTATATATCATGTCATGGGGAGTGCATTAGAAAAATCAGAACGGTGCTTATCTTAAATCTTCCCTGTGGGAAAAAGAATAGTTGAAATGACAAAAAAGAATAATTTTTACAAAGCAACACTATAAGGTCATTGATGCAAAGAAAGCATTGAGTCTAAAAACGATTCAAACTTGGACGACTGCTTTATCTTAGTCTGAAACCTTGTTGCTTTTAGAAGAAAAATATTGAGAACAAAAAAAGACACAATCTCGACGTTGAATAGTAGAGCTAAAAATTTTTAGTTACTTTATAGCTTAATGGGAGACAGGCAAAATGGCTTTAGACAAAGAAGATCTTGTTTTACTAATCTGTTATGTTTTTTTGAAGGTGTGAATAAACATGTAGACAAAAGTGAGTCTGTTGATATAGTGTATCTGGACTTTCAGAAAGCCTTTGACAAGGTCCCTCATCAGAGACTTTTGGTAAAACTAAAAAAAAATGGGATAGGAGGCAGTGTACTATTATGGATCAGGAACTGGTTGAAGCATAGAAAGCAGGGGGTAGGGCTAAATGGTCAATTTTCCCAATGGAAAAAGGTGAATAGTGGAGTACCCCAGGAATCTGTGCTGGGTCCGCTGCTTTTTAACATATTCATAAATGACCTGGAAAAGGGAATAACGGGTGAGGTTATCAAATTTGCAGATGACACAAAATTATTCAAAGTTGTTAAAACCCAAGAGGATTGTGGAAAACTGAAAGAGGATCTTGATAAATTGGAAGACTGGGCATCCAAACGGCAGATGAAATTTAATGTGGACAAGTGCAAAATTATGCACTTAGGAAAGTACAACCCAAACCATGGTTACACGATGCAAGGTTCCACATTCGGAACCACTAACCAGGAGAAAGATTTAGGCATCATCATGGATAACATGTTGAAACCCTCCGCCCAGTGTGCAGCAGTGGCAAAGAGAGCAAATATAATGCTAGGTATCATAAGGAAAGGAATGGAAAATAAAACAAAGGATATTATAATGCCTCTGTATTTTTCCATGGTACGACCGCACCTTAAATATTGTGTGCAATTCTGGTCACAGTATATTAAAAAGGATATAGTGTTAATAGAAAAGGTGCAAAGAAGAGCCACCAAAATGGTAAAGGGGATAGAAGAATACTCCTATGAAGAGAGTCTAAGAAGGTTGGGGTTCTTCAACCTGGAAAAGAGACGGCTGAGGGGAGATATGATAGAGGTTTATAAATTAATGAATGGAGTGGAACGGGTAAACGTAGATCGATTGTTTACATTGTCAGAATATAAAAAGACTAGGGGATATGCAATGAAGCTACTGGGTAACCTATTTAAGACTAATAAAAGAAAGTATTTTTTCACTCAACGTGTAATCAAACTCTGGAATTTGTTACCGGAGGATATAGTAAAAGCTGCTAGTGTAGCTGGGTTTAAAAAAGGTTTGGACAAGTTCCTGGAGGAAAGGTCCATAAACCATTATTAAAAGGGACCCAGAATATCACTGCTCGACCCAATACAAGCATTGAGGAACCTGTGTCTTTTGGGGAGATTGCTAGGTACTTATGACTAGATTGGCCACTGTTGGAAACAGGATACTGGGCTTGATGGACCTTGGTCTGATCCAGTATGGCATATCTTATGGTCTTATGTTCTTAAGTGAGATACAGAAGTTTGAGGGTAAGCAATTAGAGAAGAATACAAGGTCAAGGCAGTGACCTTGCTGAGGAGTGGGGGCAGTACAGCAAAGCTGGAGGTTGAATGATGAGATAAGGGAAAGGAGCTTTAAAGCATAAGGGTCAGAGGGGTGATCAACATGAATGTTAAGATCCACGAGAATACGGGAGGTGGAAGATGAATCCAGAAAAAAGGAAAGTCATGAATCAAAGTCAGAGACAATGGTAGAGATGGACCTGTCAGGGGGTTGATAAATAATAGCTAATCGGAGAGGTAGTGGAGTAAAAAGCTGGATGGAATGGACTTCAGAGGAAGGAAAGGAGTGAGATTGAGGCAACAGGAGAGGTTGAAATTGACAGGAAGGAGAAAGTAGAAGCCAAACACCACAACCTGGATCAGTGGGACGAGGTGTGTGGGAGAATTGATATCCGCCATGACAGAGAGCAGCAAATAAAGCCCTGTCTTCTGGGAGGAGCCAGGTCTCAGTTAGAGCAAGGAGATAAAGAGCATTAAACAGATCATCAGTGAAAGCAAGTTTATTTGAGATGGACTGTGCATTCCAAAAGGCACATGAGAAAGGGAGAGAGGTGGGGGAGAGGAGAGTGATATGAATAAGATTTGAGATGTTGCATGATGATCTGTTCAAGAAGTGTGACAAAAGTCTAGGGGGCCCATGGTTGGGGTTTATATCTCTGGAAGAGAGAATGAGGAGGAGTGGAAGAGTGTGGGACAGAGAGGAGACAGAATGGCGATAACGAGGGAGAGGTTGTTTTAGCGAGAGAGAGGAGATGGCTGAAATAGAGGGAGAAAGTTGTGAAACTCAAGAACTGATGATATGGTAGATGACAAGATGGGGGAAGTGAGGACGGTAAAGGGGAGATGAGGAGGAGGGGCTTGAAGGTGTTGGTAGGAGGGAGACAATTAGGGAGTATGAGGATTAGGATGAGAAAGTGATGAAGAACCATAAAATAGAGAAATGGAGAGGAGAACAGAAGTCAGAAGAAATAAAATGATAGGTTGCAGAAATTGCAGAGGATTAGATGCACATGTGAGTGATCATGGTAAGGAGCACAGGATGGCTAGAAGAGATTTTCAGCCATGGGTTGGGATAATAAGGAACCAAAGAGCTGAACAAGATCACAAACAAAAATACTGAAAAGTAAGGCACCCTAGCAATGCTATGATAAATAAATAACATATACAGGCAGACATATCTTCCAAGCAAGTGTTTAGAAAAAGCCAGACCCTAGATTTAAGCCCTGCAGCCATTCTCCTGCCCCTCTCCATGGCACCAGATCCAGCCCTGACTCCCTTCCACCCTGCCCAGACCCCTGGGGTTAGCTTTGTCTTTTGCTGGGTCAGTGCTGGAGCTTGGCTTTTCTTCTAATGGTGGAAGAGGGAGGAGTTTCTATCACTGAAGCCCATGAAGTTGGGTTGAGTAAGAATTGTTGCCCATCCCAGTAAAGAGAGAGGAAACATTAACCACATTTGAAACCTCGAACAAGAACCAGATGTTTCCAGGGGCTTGCAGATAATCTCTGAGTTTGTTGTTGTTAAGTGCAGTTGAGTCAGTGTCCACTCACGGTGACCCTCTGGGTAGTTTTCCTAACTATGCTCAGTGGCTCATAGTTGATAGAGTAGTATCCATATCTGCTCTTATTCTATTGATCCATCTCATTGCTGGCCTTCCTCTTCTGTGTTGAATTTCTGCAGATACTCATAGTTTATGCAAAGAAAACTGTTGTTGCAGTATGCACCAACACAATTTTACCACTACTCAATCTAATCAAGGGCACTGAGAAACCCAAATCTGGTTTATTACTCACTTTTCTAGACTTAAAAGCAACATTTGACTCCATTCCACATGACCTCATAATTCAGCATCTACAAACTCCTCAGATGGTTCAAGTCCTAATTTACAAACCACAAACTGCAAGTAAGAATAGACCTGAGAAGATGAGAGTGCTGAATGAATCTCTGTCTGCTTTCCCAGAATACTCTCTGAAAACTCCATCTTGAAATGAGTGAATGAAAACAGTGTCTCTGTATCTCTGTGTATATGTTTACCTTTGAAAATGCTGATAAGATGACAGACAGAAAGCTTTAGCCATGACTACATATAAACAAGAAAAAGACAGGAATTGGGGGAGGTTACAGGAGATGAAACAAAGAGATAAGACCCTGCAAAGAACCATACAAGAAGACAAAAAGAAAGGAATGTATTTCCAAGGCTGTTGTAAGGAATAACCATATAGGGGAAAAGGGACAAATGGGTTAAAGAGAAAAACTGTGACGTGATTGTATAAAATAGTGCTTTGTAGAATGTAAAGTGGGCAGACAGTAACTGTTCTGTTATCGAGTAATGTCACTTTCTGCCTCACAAGATAACAACACGGTGTTAGATTTATATTTCTGTGTACTCTAGTTCAAAAAATCTGATTGATTTTTACTTATAAGTTGTCCTGTCTTAGACATTTATACATTTTTCCTCCCCCTTCCCTTTCCTTCCCCCCTCCTCCCTTCCCTTCCCCCCTCCCCCTTCCCCCTCCTTTCTGATATAATGTGCTCTCTCATGAATTATGCGAGCTCTCTGCTCTGTATGCAAACACGCCATTTACTATAATTTTTATACATTCCTGTACAAGCCTACAGTATGGGCTTTAGCAATTTAATGTGTTTTCAATCAATATTCTCACTGTTTTAAAAGGTTTATTTACACTTCTTTTAATACAAAGCACATTTGCATTTTCAAAGCTCTGTAGTTGCCCTTTAAATAGGTACGTCTTTCTAAGCTTTTTTGCTACCATTTAATTGCTGTATAATGGTGACATACAACTTATTTTTGATGTTGTTTTCATACTATGTATATGTTATTTTTTGAGTTGTGCTCCAAGATAATTCTTCTTTTATCTATTGCACCATGGCAGTTCCTTGCCTGTCTATCAAAGTCTATTTATAGTGGGAGGAGCCATTTGCCGTTTAAGTATGTTGTATAATGGCGACATACAACGTATATTTCGATGTTGTTTTTTTATACTTTGTACGTGTTATTCTTTGAGTAGTGCTCCAAGATAATTCTTCCTTTATTTAGTGCACCATGGCAGTTCTTTGCCTGTCTGTCAAAGTCCATTTTATAGTGGGAGGAGCCATCTGCCGTTAAAGTCTGCTGTCTGGGCTCCTGCGCGGCGTTTTCCCGCCTTTGCCAGTCTTCGCAGGTACAGCGTTTTAAATCTCATTTTGGCTTTTTGTAATTATAAGGTTTTATGTTCCTTTTTGGTCAAACCTTTTTGTTTTTACACATATAGTACTTATGTTTTTATTGGCTCTACAGCACTTTTTAGCACATGGCTTTATTTCCCTTGCCTTACAGTTCTTTCAGTGATACAGTTTATCATATTTCATTCGATCCGGTCTGCTGGATGGCCTTTGTTTTTGTAATTTATTTGCTTTTAGTATGATATACTATGTAATTTCCCTCTTGCAAGGTATCTTAAAGAGCGTGAGGCATGAAGGGTCATGAGGTTACCCCGCTAGTGGACGGTTCGCTAATTATACGTGGCCCCTGCTGGCGGTCCCCCTCCGCCTCAGGCTGTCTAGTGCGATCACCACTTATCTGATGTGTTGCACCATAAGTTATCTATATTGTTTAGAATCACTTTCAATATCACTTTTAAATATGACTTTTAATATGACTTTTAAGGTGGTTTGGAAAAGCAGTATCAACTGTACATTAATTCAGTTTACTGGATCGCTCTCTCCCCCTTTTTTGCAATTACATGATTCCATTGGTTTTAGGCTTGATTTTCAATGGATATAAATCATACTCTCTTTTTTGTATGGGTAATTAGACAGTGTATGGTTTGGGAGGTCGTGGTGTCTCCCCGCTAGTGGATGCTTCACTGCAATTATACGTGGCCTCCCCCTCTGACTCCTTTGCCCTTAGCTTCTCTATTGCAATCACCGTTTATTTAATGTCTAATACTATAAGTGATGTATATTGATTAGAACTGTTTCAAATATGGTTTTTAAGTTGGGATGTACTGTTTTGGAATAGCAGCATTAAATGACACGTCTTTGTGCGTTTCTGTTTTTGGTGCTTTTCAATACATGTACATACTCGATCTTGTTTTTCAAGTTAAGTGCACTATATTGTCACATTTTTGATGTTTTTAAACTACATTTCTTAATTATTTACTTTTTAATGTTAATGGTTTAGACAGTGACACATCATTTTCAATGTATATACATATCTATAGTGTTTTTCTTTTTTACATCATTTGCTATGCTTTTTCTGTACATACTATTTTAAACCTGTCCTCTTATCATTATTTATTGTTGCAATCAACTGATGTATGTTTTTTAACAATTCATATTATAGATTCTTTCTCTTATCTATTATTGTTGTTATATTTGTTTGATGCAAATTTTAACCATGGCTTTGCGTAACCTTTACGCTTTTATTTTTAGATTGGGAAAAGTGGCTACTCTACCGCATGGGCGTGGTACACACACCTTCTATGTGGTAATTTGGTAAAGTTCTCTCCATGGTTTTGACATTATTTTATTATTTTACTATGTAATTGATTTTTTGCCATTTTTATGTAATTATTTATTATGGTTATGTTTATTTATATGTTTGGTTTTTAGACCCCTGATGAAGGCCTCAGGCCGAAACTTAAAAAGTTGGGTCTTTTAATAAAGAGTTTCTGCATAATACTACTTCTGCGTGTAGGCCTGGTCCTTGGTGTTCCGCTTTTGGTGTGGCTTGTCTCCTGCGGATACCTTCTTCTCCTGTGGTTTTCGATAGCTAAATCCCTAACAACTAACCCAAAACAGGACAATGCCACGGTCGCACCAGAGGCAGATGCCATAGCCAAATATTACAAGGAAAAGGTGGGAACATTATCATCAACAGATTTCCATTGCAAAACAAGCAATATAACTGCAAATCAGGCCTGGAAAAGATTTTCTCTGATCTCCGAAAGACAGCTCAAAGACATAATCAAATCTCTAAGCATGTCGACTTCTGCTCTCGACCCTTGCCCAGCCACATGGATACATCTGACTAGCGACAGTCTCACTCCTGATATGCTAAATCTAATAAATGCCTCATTAGATCAAGGCTATATTCCATAAGAATTAAAAAAGACCTCTATCCATCTCCTCTTCAAAGGCAAGAATTTGGATAATTCAGAAAAAAGCTCTTACCGGCCCATTTCAAGTCTGCCATTTATGGCAAAAATCCTAGAAAAGGCAGCTCAACTCCAGCTACAAAATCATGTAGACCACTTTGCACAGCTCAGTCCACATCAGCACGGATTAAGAACACAGGTACATTACCAAAAAACTGCCTCCAGTTTTGCAACTGATTCCTATAGATTTTGGGGTGCTGAATCCAGGAAAAATAGCCAAAATGTTCCATCACGTCACGTTTTCTTGCAAAATTAGATTTCTTACCCATATAAGGAATGTTCACATAATTTCTTTTTAGCCGACTGCAGTTTATTTTCTTGGCCCAAAATAGAGGTTGTAATGGTTAACTAACTAGAAACACTCCCTCATGATATTTTAGAGTGTTTTGTATTCATTTTATACATTAACAGGACAATTGGGAGGCGGGGGGCTAAATCCAGTACTCACGCTGGCGCATGTTCTTTCCTGTTCGCCTCGCCTCGTTCGCTCGCTCAAACACGGTGGTTGCGACATGAACGTTCCTGTCAAATTTCAGTTTCTTGCAAGTTCATTATTACCTTTTGTTTGCTCAGTCGTAATCCAGCTTTATTCCGAAGTGGTTCACTACAGTTGTAGTTTGCAGTGCTGTGTATTTGTGATGGCTCATAGAGCCAGAGGTTGCGTCAACTCTCCGGACAGTTTTTGTTTTATTTGTGGGGAATATACTGTGAAAAAGCGGCAGAGGAACATTTCTGCATTTATTAAAAAAGTATATTTCGCCTATTTCGGTTTGAAGTTAGGCGATCAAGACAAACCGTGGGCTCCTCACAAAGTGTGCAAGACATGTGAGGAAGATCTACGCTTATGGATGAAAGGTAAAAAACAAGCATTTCGTTTCGGAATACCTATGATGTGGCGTGAACAAAGAGACCACAGCAGTGACTGCTATTTTTGCTCTTGCATTGTGAAGGGATACAACTTAAAAAATAAGAACGTAATAAGTTACCCCAACCTTCCCTCAGCAATTAGGCATATGCCTCATAGCAACGAAGTACCTGTGCCTGAACCACCAAAATCTTTGGATCATATTTGTGTGGACGGTTCTGATCATGATGAGACTCATCAGATGGTTTTTCCCGATGAGTCCAGTACTTCCGAGTTTGAAACTGAACCAGATCCGAAACCTGAACTTTTCTCTCAAGCTGAAATGAATGATTTAGTCCGGGATTTAGGACTCCCAAAAGATGCTGCCCAACTGCTAGGTTCTCGGCTTAAACAGAAAAATCTATTGTCACCAGGAACAACTTTTTATTGGTACCGCAACCGCGAGACACAATTTTTGAAGTATTTCAGCAAAGAGGAAGATTTGGTATTTTGCAACGATATATACGGAGTGATGGAAAAGTTTAAACTCAAGTATGATGCTGCTGAATGGCGGCTGTTCATTGATTCGTCAAAAGACAGCATAAAAGGTGTTCTTCTTCATAATGGCAACACATTCGCTTCAGTTCCTATTGCTCACTCTGTTATTCTCCAAGAAAAATACGAGAATTTGGCCCTGATTCTTCAGAAGATTCGTTATGATGAGCATAAGTGGATGATTTGTGGAGACTTTAAAATTCTATCCATGCTATTAGGGCAGCAATCCGGTTTCACCAAATATCCCTGCTTCCTTTGCTTGTGGGATAGCCGGGCCCGCGACCTACACTGGGGGAAAAAAGACTGGCCAATTCGGGAGTATTTGAGACCCGGTGAGAAAAATGTTCTTCATGATAGCTTGGTACCTCGTGATAAAATTCTATTACCACCTCTCCACATTAAGTTGGGTCTCATTAAGCAATTCATCAAGTCCCTTCCAAAAGATGGTGAGTGCTTTCGGTACCTTTGCTCAAAGTTCCCCCGACTTTCTGAAGCAAAGCTAAAGGAAGGAGTGTTTGTTGGCCCTGATATAAGGAAACTCATTTCAGATGGAGCATTCGCTGAAACGATGTCTGAGAAGGAAAAAGAAGCCTGGGATTCCTTCAAGGATGTTGTTCTCAAATTTTTGGGGAACAGGCGGGATGAGAACTATAAGGATATTGTTGCCAGGATGCTCAATGCCTTCAAAGAACAAGGCTGTAACATGAGCCTGAAAGTCCATTTCTTGCACTCCCATGTGAACTACTTTCCCAAAAACTTGGGGGCGTACAGTGAAGAACAAGGTGAAAGGTTTCACCAGGACATCAAGGACGCAGAGAGAAGGTACCAAGGAAGATGGAACACCACTATGATGGCTGATTTCTGCTGGTTGCTGCTGCGGGAAACCCCAGATGAAAAATACGCCAAGCAGCGCACCAAGAGAAGCATTCGGGGGAAGAAGAAACGGGCCCACCAGGAGATTGATTGACCCAAGAATGACTTTAAAATCTAAACTGTGTTGACAAATATCGTGTTTTTACTAAACTTTGAAATAAAAATTTGCTAGTTATTACCACAGTGTCGGATCTCATTTATTAGAATTTTATTTTCACACCATCGGGTGTTTGTCTTCATGTATTGCAATGGTGCGGTTTGCGTTTTCTATTCTTACATACATACCTGTACAACATTTTTTGCACATTTCTTTGCTTTGCTTTGTGTCTAACCTCGCTCTTATATGCTCAATGTTTGTGCACATGTATGTGGCTGTTTTAAGTGCAGACAATTTTGCTACCATCACAGTGTGTTTTGTTGACATTACTCTATTCTTATGTGCTGCCTTGTTACAATTTTCTTTATTCTTATTTGAATAACTACTAAACAATTAGTATAAAGAATTCATCCAAGAAACTTTTATCTCGATCACACTCAATCTGAAACGTTCACCTCAAACTGCTAACCCAATGTAGCAAAAAATCTGTACGTGATGGAGCAAATTGGTTACCAGATTTGGATTCAGCGCACCAAAAAACGTAAAAATCAATTGAAACATTAGAGGCAGTTTAAAAAAAATTTTTTTTAGTGTACCTGTGGAATCGGTCATGGAGTTGAAACACTCCTCATCGCATTAACAGACAAGCTTCTAAAAGGAATCGAAAAACCTAATTCTGGTTTCATCTTAATTTTTCTCGACTTAACAGCAGCTTACGACTCCATATCACATGATTACCTCAAACTTAGATTACAAGAAATAGGCCTCAAAGACAAAGATCTGTCATGGTTCAAAACCTACCTTTCAACCGAACCATCCAAGTAAAGATGGGTAACAACAAGTCAAGCTCATTCTACCAAAGGAAAGGCGTACTCCAAGGTTCTGCTTTGTCAGCGCTCCTTTTCAACCTTTATATCAAACCCATCTGCAACATTATAAAGAGTCATGGCATTGACTACAACCTGTACGTGGATGACATCCTGCTTTTCACCCAAATCAACACCAAACTACTGAAACTAAAAAATATAAAGGAATGTTTCAATAACATTAGCACATGGCTTAAAGAACACAATCTTCTAATAAATTTGAATAAAACAGAAATGCTTTTCATCACAAAGGACAACTCTTTCACTCCACCAGAAACTATGAAGATAAAAGATGAAAGCATCCAAATCAAAAAAGAAGTGAGATATTTGGGCATTACACTAGACCATCAGCTTAACTTCACCAAGCATGTGAGCAACCTAACAAAAGCTATCTATTTCAAGCTAAAAATGCTTCAACATCTAAGACCTCTTCTCTTCGCAAATGATTTCAGAACAGTAGTCCAGGCTATAATCTTCCCACACTTCGATTTCTGTAATGCCATTTTAATGGACCTTCCAAAGCAAAGCATCCACCGCCTTCAACTAGCTCAAAATACAGCGGCTAGAGTAATATCACAAACCTCTATCAAAGAGCACATTAACTCAATATTAAAGCAGCTACACTGGCTATCATTTGAGAGCAGAATAAAATTCAAATACTCCATACTATATTAATATCCCTCCAAACAGAACCTGCCATCTGCCTGAAAGAGTTTATTCAAATCACTCTGGAAAACAGATCACGTAGAAGTAACAATAGACATTCTCTTGAGGTACATGCTGACTTCAGAAACTGCAACACAACTACATCCAAGAGAGCCTTCTCCCTTTACGCCCCTCTATTATGGAACTCACTTCCTTCAGCCATAAGAAACATTAAGGATCCTAAAGCCTCCCGTAAACTGCTAAAAACATTCCTGTTCAAGGCGCACTTTGGTGAACCAGTCAGCGAGTGACAATTCTACATGTAAAACTACAGTCCTCACACTTTTCAAGATGCTTTCAAGTTCATTGTAACTAATTTATATATATGCTTAGTTCTCTGTACATAGTTATTACTTAAATCAGCTGTTGCTGATTTAAGTTAATTTGTCCCTTTTCCTCTTTCACTCCCTGTTAAGATGTTACATATATTTTTTGTCTAATGTAATGTTCAATCCTTGAGTTCTCTGAAAACCGCTTTGATTCACGCAAAGCGGTAAATAAGCACTAATAAATAACTGCAAATCTCACTCTATATCATGCAAAGCCTCAATAGACCAAACGACTACCAACCCAATCTAAAGGAGTTCAATAAGGCTCGACCCTCTCATCATTACTATTTAACCTCTTTGTACAACCAGTATGCTCTGTAATAAAGATTTGTAACATCCTATACCGTATCTATGCAGATGATGTAATAATATACACACCTATCAACACATCAAATCCAGACATTATACACATAACAACCTGCTTCTCCGCTGTCTGCAACTGGCTCAAAATACACAATTTGAACACAAACCTCAAGAAGACAGAGGCCATGTTCATCATAAGAGACATTGGCTTCAAACCACCATCTTCCATAGCTATTGATGGCACAAAAATCCAACTGAAAAAAAAAGATATATTATACCTTGGAGTCACACTGGACCAATGCCTCACTTTGTCAGCCCACATTCAAAATCTTACTCGCATTACTAGCACTAACTTCAAGCTCAAAACGATAAAGCATCTCAAACATTTACTGACCGACCATGACTTACATTTAAGTGGCTTGCCCAAGACCACAAGGAGCACCTGTGGGACTAGAAACCCCAGTCCTTTTGGCCCAAGGTTGCTGTCCTCTAGTGAGATTTGAATCCCTGACCTTCCGGCCTGAAGTACCTTGCCCCAACCACTAGACCACTCCTCCGCTCCACTCATGGAGAAGGGTTGCCGATTCCCAAAATGTCAGAATCATTATCATTAGAATCAAGTGAGGAAGAGGAAGAAGTTTGTAGTCATGAACCGTCAACCTCACGTGACCCAGAGTTTCTTCTGGCCACTGCTAATGAGCCACACCTCATAACGCAAGGTGACTTGAACAACCTTGTCATGGATTTGGATCTCCCGAAGAAGAAAACTGAGCTTTTGGGTCCCAGTCTACAGCAGTGGAATCTTCTGGCTGGTGACGTTTGAATTTCTTTTTTCTGGGACTGTCAGAAAGACTTGGTGTCATTCTTTTTCAAAGAAGGTGATCTTGCTGCATGCAACAACGTAAAAGGTTTAATAGCAGCTCTCAATATCAGTTACAATGCAGATGATTGGAGGCTCTTCATTGATTCATCCAAAGCACGTCTTAAAGCTGTATTGCTGCATAATGGCAACTTGCTACCATCAATTCCTATTGGCCATGCAGCTTTTATGAAAGAGACTTATGACAACATGAAACAACTTTTGAAATGTATAAACTATGATCAACATCTATGGCCAATCTGTAGTGACTTCAAAGTGGTCACCCTCTTCCTTGGTCTTCAGGGTGGATACTGCTGCTTCCTATGTGAATGGGATAGTCGTCAAAAGAGACTGGCCACTCCATCAGTCACTGGATCCGGGAAGCAAAAATATTCTGTTTCCAGCAATTGTAGACAACAGCAAGATTTTGATGCCTTCCTTGCATATCAAGTTGGGACTAATAAAAACCTTTGTCAAGGCGATGGATAAAACTAAACCTGCTTTCAGGTATCTTAGTGGTAAATTTCCTAGATTGAGTGATGCCAAAATTAAGGAAGGAAGGAATTTTTGCTGGCCCTCAGATTCGTGCACTTCTTCAAGATGATGAATTTCTTCGTTTATTGCGTGGAAAGGAAAAAGCTGCATGCATAGCATTTGAATCAGCGACACAAAATTTTCTTGGAAACAACAAAGCAAATAATTACCAAGAGAAATTCAAAGATCTTCTAATGGTAAACAAAAACCTTGGTTGCAACATGTCCTTAAAGATTCATTTTCTACACTCTCATCTAGATTTTTTCTCACAAAATTGCGGAGCAGTAAGTGATGAACATGGAGAACGATTTCACCAAGACATTGCAGCCATGGAAAAGAGGTATCAGGGTAAATAGAGTCCATCAATTCTTGCAGACTACT
Source organism: Ichthyophis bannanicus (assembly GCA_033557465.1). Lineage (NCBI taxonomy): Eukaryota > Metazoa > Chordata > Amphibia > Gymnophiona > Ichthyophiidae > Ichthyophis > Ichthyophis bannanicus. The sequence goes on from CM066031.1 coordinate 54,617,177, forward strand.
GCTAGACAGTGACAAGGGATATTCCATTGCTTCAGTACAAGAAACAGATCAGGAAGAGTCGTGAAGTCACTGAATGAGAACAAAACTTGCTAGAATGTACTTACAAATGTTATTAATTAAAGTTAAATTGCAGACATACTTACTCCTCTGTTTCTGCTAAGTATGTTTTGACTTTATTTTATAAAAGCATTCTTGTTATTGTGCAAAATTTCATTTGTAATAAGATTTTGATTTACATCTAAGGATTTAGGCTTGATTTTCAACATACATAGTGGTAAAATCTTTATCTTTATTTACAATATTTGATTAACCGCCCAGGCCGAAGCATTAGGGCGGTGTACAATACAAAATACGGCTGCAGGAAACAAAAGTCAGAGGGAGAACGCCAGCAATTGATAGGACAGGAGAGACAAATTAAGGCAGAAAGGAGAAAAGGCCCAGAAGGGCAGGAGGACAAGAGGGTTGGGGAAAGGAAGGGGAAAGGGGGGATCGGCATGGGAAGGAATTATGGAGGGTGGAGGGCGAGGTTCTGCGATGGGGCACCGTCGGCAGGGAGGGGAAGATCGAAAGCCTGGCAGAAGAGGTGAGTCTTGAGCAGAGTTTTAAAGCGGGGATAAGAGGGTTCTAGACGAAGGGACCGAGGGAGTGAGTTCCAGAGGGTGGGGCCCAAGAAAAAAAAGGCGGAGTGACGTGTTAGTTCGAGGTGGGCCTGTGCAGGGGGAGGGAGAAATAGGCGGTTACCGTGGGCTGAGCGGAGGAGGCGTGGGGAAGGTTGAAGATGGATAATGTCCGATAAGTATTGGGGGGTGCCGGAGTGAAGAGCTTTATGGGTGAGGATGAGTACTTTGAAGACATAACGAAATTTTACCGGAAGCCAGTGTAAGGTGATAAGGCAGGGGGATACATGGGAACGAGCTGAGGAACCAGTGACAAGACGAGCGGCGGTATTTTGTACTAATTGGAGGCGGCGGAGCTGAATGGAAGGGAGGCCTGCATAAATGGCATTGCAATAATCGAGCCTGGTTATTACCAGGGACAGGACGAGGGTAACAATGGAGGAAGGGGGGAGAGAGGATTTAACGGCCCGTATCCGACGCAGGTGGAAAAAAGATGTGCGAATAACGGAGGAGATGTGTTGATGGAATGAAAGGGCAGAATCCAGAGTGACACCTAAATAGCGGAGAGTTGGAACGAGGGGGATAGGGCGGGAGGACATAACAGGTGATAAGCTAGGGGAGGGGAGCCCAAAGGAAAACCAGATTGCGGAGGATTTGGCGGGGTTAACATGCATGAAATTGGAGTCGAACCATGAGGCAACAGAGGAGAGACAGAGATTGAGTGGAGTGAGGACAGGGGCAGAAGAGGAGGTGTGATGGACCAACAAGATGTCGTCGGCGTAGATGTATGAGGAGATGCCAGACTGTTGGATGAGCAGTGCCAGGGGCGCGAGGAAAACATTAAAGAGTAGGGGAGCAAGAATAGACCCTGAGGAACACCACAGGGTGAGGGGGAGGGGGCGGAGGTAGAGCGGCCAACGTGGACTGAGAAGGTGCGTGTAACCAAGAATGAATGAAACCACTGCAAGACAATCCCGCGAACCCCAAAATCAAATAGACGAGACAGGAGAGTGCGGTGACCGACAACATCGAAAGCAGAGGAAAGATCCAGGGACACCACGAGAGAGAAATCACCACGGTCATGAGCACGGTGGAGCTCAGAAAGCAAAGCTGTGAGGATAGTCTCGGTGCTATGGCCTACGCGAAATCCAGATTGGCGAGGGTGAAGGGCAAAAGTGGAATTGAGGTGTGTTGCAAGTTGGGAGAAAACCAGTTTTTCGAGGATTTTTGAAAGGAAAGGAAGGTTAGTGACTGGTCGCCAATTTGCGGGGAGTGCAGGATCCAGGGTGGGCTTCTTCAGGAGGGGGCGGACAATGGCATGTTTCCAGTTGGAGAGGAAGAGACCGGACAAAAGGCTGGTGTTAAAGATAGAGACAATATATGGCACAAGAGCAAGGTCTGGTTTAATCAGCCAGGAGGAGGGCAGGGGATCGAGAGGACAGGTGGTCTGATGGGCTGACGAAATGGCTTTGATGACTTCAGGGGCGGATACAGGTGAGAAGGTACGCCATGTATGGGGGAAAGCATGGGAAGGGGAAGGGGGGCTGGCAGGGGGGGAAGGAGAAGGGGAAGGGGAAGTAGGGGGAGGAGAAAGAGGGAGAGGGCAGGCAGGAAAGGAGGAACGAAGGGAGAGGACCTTATTGGTAAAAAAGGAAGCAAGGGTAGATGGGCTGGGGGCCAACGGAGGGGGCTGTGGAGGAAGAGTAGACGAGGAAGAGATGGAACGGAGAACGAGAAACAGACGTCTAGACGAATTAGATGAGGAAGATATGAGCTGAGAGTAGTAAGACTGTTTGGCCACAGATATCAGTGAGCGGTAAGAAAGATGAGTTTGGCGAAAGGCTAGATAGGAGGCAGCAGAACGGTGCTTCTTCCAAAGACGCTCTGCACGGCGGAGGTAGGAGCGATGAAGGAACAGTCCAGAATGGAACCAGGGGTGGTGAGATGAAGAGCGGGGAGATATAGGGCAGAGAGGAGCAAGAGCATCGAGGGTGGCAGAAAGAGAGGAGGACCAGGTATTGACCTGTTGGTCAACAGGGAGAGAGGAAAAATCCGGTGGAAAGAGAGAGCTGGCAGGGGGGAAAGAACGTAGGGTATGAGGAGTAATACGTCGGCGAAGGGAGGAGGTGGATAGATCAGGAAGGGGGGGGGCCAGCGGTGCCGGAGGGGGGAAAGGGAAGGAAAACAACAGGCAGAGGTGGTCGGACCAGGGGACAGGGACGGAGAGAATGCTAGATGGAAGGTAGGGAGAGGACTCGGGAGTAAGGATGAGGTCCAACGTCTGACCAGAGGCATGGGTAGGACAGAGGACATGTTGGGATAGGGCCAAGTCAGAAAAAAGAGAGATAAGGGTCTTGTCGCGAGGGCGCAGAGGGGAGACCAAGTGGACATTGAGATCGCCTAAGATAACTAAGTGGGGGGACAGAAGAACGGAGTCAGATATGGTAAGCTGAAGTGAGTCCCAGAGATCAGGGCGCAAGGAGGGGGGAACATATAGGAGGAGAAAGTAGATTGGGGTAGGGGAAGCGGAACGAACCAGGAGGGCTTCTGGATAAGCTGGAGGGGATGACACCTGTAAATTCTTCAACATATCATAGAAACAGGAGCTAATTGACCAATTTCACTATCATATCTGAATTCAGCGTATCAAATTCATTAAGAAATAGCACATTTTATTTCTGAAGCAAACAATTTTTGAAAATTTGTAGACAGTGTAATCAACCCGTGATGTTATTGCCCATTTTCTACGCTACAATGATGCAGAACTGCTGCTGAGCAGAGGCCGAGAGAGGAAAACTATACAATATCAGGATGCAGCTGTTTCTCTCTTCCAAGATCTTTCAACTTTCACGTTGGTGCGTCGGCAAGAGATGAAACCGGTTATAGAAGTGCTGAACAAAGAGGGGATTCAATATTCATGGTCCTTTCCTTACTGAATGAACTTTCTTGTGGCCTTGGGCAAGTCACTTAACCCTCCATTGCCTCAGTAAAATCCAAGTTATCAATGTCCCTATTTAATGTACATTACCAAGTTTAAGTTACAATCTAAACCGCTTTGACTGAAATGATAAAGCGGTATATAAAACCTGTTAAATAAAATAAATAAATAAATAAATAAAAATATTGGGGAGGAAACAGATCTCTGCAAAAGACCATACTGAGATGAGGAGAGTGCTCAGACAAGCAGGCCTCATGGGGGGTAACACAGCGCCGATAGTCTCAGCCCCCAGGACTCAGAATTTGAAATGGAAATGGGTGGGAAAGAATACTTAATAATTCAAAGGAAGGAACTTTCTTGCCTGGATGTTGTTTGGGAGACTGGTGGAACTTGCAACAGGAGAGATGCCAGCTGGTGGCTTGGGCCACTGAAGAAGAGGAGATACAAGTGGACAATCCCTACCAATGGGTGAATACCTGGATTTGGTGTATTGAGTAGTTATCTTGCTTTCTTACAGTTGGCGCCCTTCTTTTTGTATGATGGCATGTTAACTGTTGATATTGTTTGTGACTGGTAAAGGGGATAATTCTGGAATGGACGGGGTGTAGGGGGGGACTTGGGTTGCCCAGATTTGGGGTCTTCATTACCAAGACCTGACTAGTAGGCAGGCAAATGGAGATGATGGGGTAGGAAGGTGGGGCATATAGGGGAAGTAGGGAAAGAGAGAAGTTTGGGGAGGTGAAGGGAGAGAACGAAGAGATCAGGGAAGGGGTTTGAGAGAGGAAGGGTGGGGAGAGGAAAGGATGGAGATTTTCTGTGAGGGGAAGCCGGGAGGGGGCAATCATTGAAGGTTATGCTTGTGCCTGTGGCTCGATATGAAGCCTTTATAGAGCACGTGGGGCACGAGATTCCAGGAGGGAGAGAGGCGGAGAGGATGGTATACTATGCTGAAAGTCATCTCTTTAATGTAAAAGACCTCAACTCGCCTCAAAAATGTTCTTTGCTATTTAAAGAGTTGGGGATCTTTAAGGGTGAGTTTGTGTTTCTGCAAGAGTTGCACCTTCGCTGTGCCAATCAGGGCTGGATGAGGCATAAGCCCTATTCTGAAGTGTAGGTAGCATCAGATGAGAGGGGCCAGAAGAAATGTGAAGTGGCCTAAAACTATTCCATCAGGCTTTGCCCATAAGTATAGGGGAAGTGAGGAAGAATAAGATGGGGTGCTGGCTATTCATGAATGTCTGCCTGGGTGGGCTTCTTCTCACTTTGGCTAATATATATGCGCCTTAAGGGGGCCAAATGCAATTTTTTGCACAGCTGAAAACTATGTTAGCTGAGTTTGTGAAAGGGCCTGTTCTTTTAGGTGGGGATGCCCATATTATACCATACTTGGACTCCATGGGGAAGAATACCCGGGAGGGAAGTGGAATAAGTTGAGCACTTCAGATATCCCATAGACCCAAGTCAGTCATAAACGTCTGGAGGGATATCCACCGAGGGGAAAAAATTATAGTTACTACTCGCCAGTCCATCAGGTTCATACGTGTATTGCTGGATCAGCACCTGATGGATGGGGGTTGGAGGCAGGACATGGCGTTCTAACTTGGTTGGACTATGCTACCTACTGGGTTGCCCTTTCTTGCCACCTTGATGGGGATAGGAGGTGGACGTGGAGTTTGGACAAGAGTTTTTTCTATTGGGCCACTGCTGTGCGGGACCAAGGACGGTTTATACAAGGCAGAAATTACAGTGCAGGAGGTGGATGGAGCTATCCATTGATTGACTGCTGGGAGTGCCCCTGGTGGTAAAAGGTTCCCCTAGGAGTATTATAAACAATATAGTGCTCAGTTGGCGCCCACTTTGGCAATGCTCTTTAACGAGGTTTTGTGAGGGTCGTCACTGCCCTCCACACAGCTAGAAACTGTCATTGCGGTAATACTTAAGTGAGTAAGCCAACCCAAGAGGCAGCTTCCTACCATCCCATTTCCTTGTTAACTATAGACGTTAAAATATTGGCCTCTGTGCTCTCTGCTCGGCTAAATCAGGTTATTCCTAGCCTGGTCCATCCTGACCAGGTTGGATTTTGTGCCCGGCCATCAGGCAGCTGACACTATTCAACGGATGCTGCAAGTGATCCATGCTGCACAACATGATTCCCAGCCAGCACTCTTGGTGGGCATCGATGCCAAGGAGGAGTTTAATAGGGTCAGTGGGGCTTCATGTGGCATGTTTTGGATAAAATGAGGTTTGAGCCCCATTTTTTGAGGTGGGTGCATAGTCTTTACCAGGGGCCCCATGCCAGCATCCAAGTCAATGGGGGTCAATTGAAGAGTTTTCATTTGGAAAGGGGTACTTGACAGGGGTGCCCGTTATCCCCGCTGTTGTTAGCGTTAGTAATGGAACCATTGATGCAATGCTTTTGTGAGCACCCTGATGTAGCTGGAGGAAAGGTGGGCTCTCGTGAGTACAAGATAGCACTTTTTGTGGATGATATTATACTGTCACGTGCCCTTCGGTGCCATCTCGGGGCCTTGTGCCCAAGTCGCTATAGGAATGCCCAGGGGGACACTTCAAGCGTAAAAGTAAGTCGGAGAAGCAATCTTCTGATAGTGCCCCGCCTTCTGGTGAGGTTAGAGGTCCTATGGACCAACATGTGGTCATTCAACAAAAGACTGCTTCTGTTAAGTTGACTTCTTCTTCTCCTGCCTCTGGAGCGTCCTTGAGTTCCATTGAAAGGACTCCTCCCCCTAATCCTGGTTTGACTCAAGCTTCGGCTTTAGACACTTTCTCCTCTGAGGCATTGTCTGCCTCCGGGGAGGATGAAGGTGTTCCGGCTGCTTCTTTGGATTTATGTAAAGTTTCTCCTATTACTTCTCTTTTGCCTATAGTTATTGAGGATGCTGTTTCTCTTCCTGTTGTTTCCGATTCTAATGTTACCTTGTTAGATATTTGGAAGCAAGTTACTGCTACTAATTTGTTGTTAAAAACTTTCATGACTCAGATGGCTGATTTTTCTCAGCAAGTTAGAAAGCGGGTTCAAACTTTAGATTCTACCATTGGGAGTTTGTCTCAGCATGTTGACAATTTGGAAGCTCAAGCCGTTGTTTCTAAATCAGCTAGTTCTTCCTCTTTGAAAGATTTATTTATTTATTTACATTCTTTTATATACCGTGCTATTCTGCATCAGTGCGGTTTACATTGAACAAACTGAAATTACATTGAACAGGGCATTATAACTTGGAGATCACTATTTTACAGGGAACATGGGCTATGTAGGGTTAAGTGGCTTGCCCAAGACCACAAGGAGCACCTGTGGGACTAGAAACCCCAGTCCTTCTGGCCAAAGGTTGCTGTCCTCTAGTGGGATTTGAACTCCCGACCTTCCGGCCTGAAGTACCTTGCCCCAACCACTAGGCCACTCCTCCACTCCATTTTGTATAAACAGTTGGAGTCACTTGAGAATATGACTCAAGCAAATAATCTTTGCATATTAAATTTTCCTAAGACTCGGTATATTGCTTGCACGTTCATTCTATATACCTTCTCGGGCATTAATTGGGGATCACAATGCTGCTTCAATGGAGGAACAGAGCGATTTGGATTTGACTGAATTTCTTGAAAATTCGCAAGCTCTAATTCCTTCTCGTGCAACATTGGTGCTTACCTTAGTTAATTTCTCTGATAAAGCTAGAATTTTTTTCCTAAGAAGGATTTATCTTTTCATGGTCATAAGTTGTCCATTTTTCCTGATGTTTTGCGTTTTACCCAAGCTCGAAGGAGATCTTTCCTCCAGCTTAAACCTCGTGTGTTGGCTGGGGGAGGGACCTTCTTCCTTCGTTTTCCATGCAAGTGTTTGATTACTTTTCAGGGAGTGAGTTATGTTTTTGTTGACCCAATGCAGCTTGAGACGCTTTTGTTGTCTTCTCAAACCTAAGTATTACTCTTCATTGTATATATTTTGCTGTAATTTACTTGGAAAGGGGATTGTAAGCCTTTAATATAAGTTGCCCTAATCTGTTTTTTGCCTCTGTTTCTCTGTGATGTGGTCTGTAATAATGGTTCCTTGAGACATATTTTTTCTTTCTTTTGTTTTATTTATTGTTTAATTATTATCGGAACTGTTTAATTTCTTGTATTTTGAAAAAATGTAAAAAAAAAAAAATACTGTCCCTAAATAATCCTGGAACCTCCCTTCCCTGTGCAATGCAAATCTTTGCAGCTTTTTCACAGGTTTCAGAGTTTAAGATTAATTACACTAAATCAGAAATCTAAAATGTGGGTGTCGAGGAAGCGGTGTGCACACAACTGAAAGCACTTCTTCTTTTTTGATGGGTGTATAAAGCCCTTTGCTATCTGGGTGTATATCTGATGGTACATAGGGCTGCCATGTATCAGATGAACTTTGGACCCTTGCTTCAGCAGGTTAAAAGGGATTTGAAGACCTGGACTGGCTTGATGCTATCATGGTTTGGACGCATTGCTGTAGCAAAAATGGTGGTAGTTCCATGGTTCCTATATCTGAGCCTATGGAACTGGAAGGAAAACAGACATTTACCTTTAAGGAGAGTGACAGGCCAGAAAGCAGTGGTTTTCAGACTGCAGGCAAAGAGAAAAAAGCACATGTAGTTGCTGGGTACAGACCACGCCCAAGCTCTGAGGCAAGCTGTGAAGTTAATGAGAGGCATCGGGGGGAGGAGCACGGTCTGATAGTTCAGGCACACTCATATAAGCCCGGGGAAATAGAAAAGTTGGGAGAGACCACCAGGGGTACGGAAGGAGAGAGAACCTTCAGGGGAGCTGAAGGAAAAAGAGTTACCAGGGTCAGCACCAGAGAGGATTCCAAAGGAAACCAGCACACAGGGAGCCACGGTCCAGAAGGAAGTCAATACTGCAGGGGAACTGCATCTGATTCTGGAGACAGGAGGGTTTTGCCTGGGAGAGCTACTGACAAAGAGCAAGGTACGATAGCAACAGCTCATGAACCTGCTGGAAAACTGCCAACTCCCAAAAGGTGTGTGAATAGAACTGTAACTAAAAGTAATGTGAGCCAGTTAGAGGCTCTGTGCCGGTTAATGAAAGAAAAGAATCTCCATGTGCCTGCTAAGAACCCTGAGTATAAAGAGAAGTCTCACTGGAGAAAGGTCCTAGGGCTGTTAGAAGAGATTAAGCCTGAGTTTGTGCAAGCTGATTTAAACCAAGATGTAACAGATGCAGGTTATGAAGAAATGCAAACAGAATGTTATGATTCTGACCAGGAGTCTGTGGAATCATTAATGGACTGCTCTCTATGCAAGAAAACAGCGTAAAAGTTCTGGGTTTTGAAAGGAGAAAAGCCTAGAAACTAATTGTGCTTAAAGCTGACAGAAGCAGATAAAGTTTTATTTTGAATGCTGAAAGCTTTGAAAGAGACAGCTACATGTGCTTAAAGCTGACAGAAGCAGTTAAAGCTTTATTTTTGAATGCTGAAACTCTGAAAAAACTTTGAAATAAACAGCTACTTGTGCTTAAAGCTGATAGAAGCAGTTGTAGTGTTCCGTTCCGGTAAAAAAGGTATTTTTGTTAGAATATTGTGTGGAGAAGAATCCCATTTATTTTGCCATGCGTTGAGCTTTTAAATGCTCTTTTGGAAAGGAAATAAAATTCCTGTGTTTGCCTTAAAACCCTCGAGTCTCAACATTATTGTTTGAAACCTCACAACTACAACCCCCAGAAGCCTCGGCTCTGGATTCCTTATTTAAAGGACAATACAAAGGCACGTCCCTGCCTATAGGTGGCTGCCTGGGCATGGGGCGCGACAGGTCTTAGAGTCCTGACAAGCATTGATTATGAAATTCATATGGAAATTTAAACGCCCTCGAATTGCTCACCAGATACTACATACTCATCTGGGGAGGGGGGAATGGGGGTCCCTAATCTTCATTGGTACTATGCGGCAGCGCAGTGTCATGCAGGGGTGGAGTGGATAAATCCTGCTGGCTCGAAGTGCTGGGTGGAAATGGAGATGGACCTGGTGGGAGGGCCTGGGCTGGGTGACTGATTGTGGCTTTGTGCTAAGTTGCGGGGAGGGTATTTGTACTGATAATCCATATATAATCCATATCCTCTGTTGCTGGGATTGCTATTTTTGCCACAGGGGGCAATACTGTCCCCATTAGCACCCATAGTTCATAATAACGCCTTCCTTACAGGTGTGAGTGTTCTGGCTTTTGGACAGTGGGAGCATAAGGGACTCAAGTGTGTGGGACAATTAATTGAGGATGGTATTCTTTGCTCTTTTTGTGAATTGCAGGAGGAATTTGATATACCAGAACACCACGTTTATCAATATGTGCAGGTGGCGCACTGGGTGAGAAGTCAGGATGTCAAGCAGTAAGTTGCCTGAGATTTGACTGATGTTGACGCCTATGTCAGGAACACACTAGCACTAAAGGCCTTATTGCGGCCTTGTATGCAGAATTGCAGAGACAGCACTTTCAGTAGAGCAGGCATAGAGCCCAGTGGATGCAAGAATTGCATCTCTCATATACTGAACAGCACTGAGAGCAGGCTCTGGAGAAGCTCAGTGGCTATCAATGCCCGGGAAACTAATTATAAACTAGTTTATGCGTGGTGCATGATGCCAGTACGAGTGGCCCAAGCTCAGGTGCGGCTCAAGACAACCTGCTGCCTGAGGCGAGAGATGAGATGAGCTGAGCTTGTGCCCCCCCCAATCCCCCCCCCCCACCACAGCAGCAAAATGGAAGGGCCTTCTCAGAGCTCCAGTCGGGGAACCAGGGGCAGCCCGAGGGTGATGTAGGACCATGTGAGGAGACTCAATGCCAGGCCTCATTTGCATAGCCACTGTGCCTCATTTGCATATAGTTTATTTTATTTTAAATGTATATGCTGCCCATCTAAAATTTTAGACAGCTTCCAAAGGAGACCTTCACAAGTCAATTTTTTTGTCCCATTAATGACTTAGGCGCATGTTTACTAAACATTAATGTGCGTTAAGTGCCACTGCGCTCGTAGAAATAAATGCACATTAACGGTTCCTTTTTAGGCTCTGATTTACTAATATTCCATGGGGAAGAAAGTTTAATGAAATCAGGCCGTTAACATGCCACTGCACAGTACCAACAGAAGGCAGTGGCCTCACTCTGCATCCCACTCCCGCCGCGCCCCAGCAGCCCTTCAGAGCTGCACCTAAGGCAACATCCATGTTTGCTTCCCATAACACTTTAACCAGGTGATAGGAAACATTACATGCAGGGTGCGATGTTCGTTTCTTTGTTTTTGTGTGCCGGTTGGAGGTCCCCACAAAGGGGAAGCAGCAGCAAAGGCGACCATTTCGCAATGCGTTAAGGCGGTGGTTGCCTCAGCTTTCTGCTGGCGAGGTTGTATGATTCCGGGGGGCGTTCTGACTCTTGCTACCAGGGCACAAGCGGCTTCATGGGTGAATCACTGTGTCATTCCACCAGGGGGGATTGGTAGAGCAGCTTCCAGGTCATCTCTTCATTTCCTCAGTAACCACTACTGCCTAAATGTTTTGGCAGTAAAGAAGGCCTGTTCCGGATCGGCGGTGTGGTGAGTTGACTGGATAGGTTCCTCCCAATGATTACTGCTCTGTTACATCCCAGAAGTAGAGGACTAAACTGGAGGAACGATAAGGAAATGCAAATTACACTTACCTGGTAAATGTCGTTCCTTGAGTGACGACAGTTTAGTCCTCATTCCCGCCCAGGAGTGTGATTCCTTCAGAGTTTATTTTCAGGCGGAGTGGAGCATCAATCTCAAGGAGTAGACAGATCCTTTCAGTTTCTAGATCGCAGTGAGTATCCCTCTCTGTTCTTTCTTTCTTTTCTCTTATTTAAACGACGTGATGGTATTGGATACGTGTTTGCATAGGGGGGACATGAATGTAAAGTTTAAAAAAAAGAGAAAAGAAAATATAAGACGGATACGGTTAAAAAGGCTCCTCCGGTTGAGGAATGGGGAGTTATTTAAAGTTATGGTTTAGTTACTTATTATTTGTTCCTTTGAGTTTGCTTTGTCAATAGTACACTGGAGGCTGATGGGAGATACCAGCAGGCTATATCCAGTGATGTCACGACTTTGACATGCCCAGTCTCCTAGCTGCAGGAAGAGGTGCACAATAGAGGTTAAAGACTTACATCAAGCTTGGGTGTTGTAGAAAAATACTATCTTGGCAGCCCAGACCAGCTGTATTCCATGCTTTAAGAAAAGTGGAAGGAAGTCCAAAAAACTGCCAGCATGGTTTAAAGGGGAGGTCAGAGAGGCTGTTGCTGCCAAAAAAGCATCTTTCAGGAAATGGAAAAAAGAGCCAAACGACGAAACCTGGCATTGATAAAGCAAACAAAGGGAGAATTTGAGAAGAAGCTTGCTGTGGAAGGAAAAACGCGAAATAAAGATTTTTTCAAGTACATTCATAGCAAAAAACCTGTGAGAGAGTCAGTGGGTCCATTAGATGATAGAGGAGTTAAACGGGCACTAAGAGGCGACAAGGCGATAGCAGAGAGACTGAATGAATACTTTGCTTCAGTCTTTACTGAGGAAGATGTAGGGATGTTACCCATGACTGAAGTGGTATTTAAAGGTGTGGAAGAACTGAAGGAAATATCGATACATCGGGAAGATGTTTTACAACTATTAGATAAACTGAAGAGTAGCAAATCACTTGGGCCGGATGGTATACATCCAAGGGTGTTGAAAGAACTGAAATATGAGATTGCAGACCTGCTATTAGTAATCTGTGAATTATCATTAAAATCATCTCTAATGCCTGAAGATTGGAGGATCGCCAATGTAACACCAATTTTTAAAAATGGTTCCAGGGGTGATCTGGGAAACTACAGACCGGTGAGCCTCACGTCAGTACCGGGAAAAATGGTAGAAACCATCATAAAAAATAAAATTACTCAGCATGTAGATAGTCATGGCCTAATGGGAGACAGCCAACATGGCTTTAGACAAGGAAGATCTTGTCTTACTAATCTGTTATGTTTTTTTGAAAGTGTGAATAAACAGGTGGACCAAGGTGAGTCGGTTGATTATAGTGTATCTGGACTTTCAGAAAGCCTTTGACAAGGTCCCTCATCAGAGACTTTTGGCAAAACTAAAGAGTCATGGGATAGGAGGCAGTGTACTACTGTGGATCAAGAACTGGTTAAAAGATAGAAAGCAGAGGGTTGGGCTAAATGGCCAATTTTCCCAAAGGAGAAAGGTGAATAGAGGTGTACCCCAGGGATCTGTGCTGGGTCCGCTGCTTTTTGACATATTCATAAATGACCTGGAAAGTGGAATAACGAGTGAGGTTATCAAATTTGCAGATGACACAAAACTATTTAAAGTTTTTAAAACCCAAGAGGATTGTGGAAACTTGCAAGAGGATCTTGATAAATTGGAAGACTGGGCATCAAAATGGCAGACGAAATTTAATGTGGACAAGTGCAAAGTTATGCACCTAGGGAAGAACAACCCAAACTATGGTTACACAATGTAAGGATCCACATTAGGAACCAACACCCAGGAAAAAGATTTAGGCGTCATTGTGGATAACATGTTAAAACCCTCGGGCCAGTGTACAGCGACAGCCAAGAGAGCAAATAGAATGCTAGGTATCATAAGGAAAGGAATGGAAAATAAAACAAAAGATATTATAATGCCTCTATATCATTCCATGGTGAGACCGCACCTTGAATATTGTGTGCAATTCTGGTCGCTGTATCTTAAAAAGGATATAGAGTTATTAGAAAAGGTTCAGAGAAGAGCCACCAAAATGGTAAAGGGGATGGAAGGATACTCCTATGAAGAAAGGCTAAAAAGGTTAGGGCTCTTTAACCTGGAAAAGAGACGGCTGAGGGGAGATATGATAAAACTCTAAAAAATAATGAAAGGAGTGGAACGGGTAAACGTAGATCGATTGTTTACGTTATCAGAATATAGAAAGACTAGGGGACATACAATGAAGCTACAGGGTAAACTATTTAAGACTAATAAAAGAAAATATTTTTTCACTCAACGTGTAATCAAACTCTGGAATTTGTTACCGGAGGATGTAGTAAAGGCTGTTAGTGTAGCTGGGTTTAAAAAAGGTTTGGACAAGTTCCTGGAGGAAAGGTCCATAAACCATTATTAAGAAGTGACCGAAGATATCAATGCTGGACCCAGTACAAGCATTGTGGAACTTGTATCTCTTGGGGAAACTGCTAGGTACATATGACCTAGATTGGCCACTGTTGGAAACAGAATACTGGGCTTGATGGACCTTGGTCTGACCCAGTATGGCATATCTTATGTTCTTAAATTCTAAAAACAGGCATATTCAAATCACTAAACTGAAAATATATTTTTTTCTATCCCCTCTATCCCAATTGCTGTAAAATCAGGGACAGTCCCTGAAAATTGGGGACATCTGGTAACTTACCAGGTGATATGGCAGTGCAATCACATTCTAAAGACGTCTAGTCTTGAAGGACTAGAAAAGGGGACTGTTACTTCTGGAGAGAGATCTGCAATTGTGGGTATATACTTCTGGGAATTTTCTGAAAGGAATTCTTTCTATTAAAGCTAATTAATCTGTGAACCCACTATTTTTTGTTAAATCAGTCAGGGCCTAGTAGCAGCAGTTTAAGTTTAAATTTAAAGCACAGAAGAGAACTTTCTGGTTACATTTCATACCCAGCAGAGAGCTTGTAGTTTAAATTTAATAGTCACTCAGAGCCTAGCATCAGCAAAGTACTTTTAGTTTAAATTTAAAACACAGAGCTTTCTGGTTAAATTTAGAACCCAGCAGAGAGCTTGTAGTTTAAATTTCATAATAAGTTAGAGCCTAGTAGCAGCAAAGAGCTATAATTTAAATCAAATCAGAATATAGCTTACCTCAGCAGCACAGGACAGGGTACTGTGTAGCAGCCCTCTTTTAATGTGTTATTTCCCTCCCTCCCTCTCCAACACCCACCCACCCCTGGGATAATTGTAGCTTTATAGGTACTTACACATCTTAAAAGACAGGAGGTGCTCTCAGGTGAAGATCAATACCCAAATCAGTCATACACTAAGGACCTGAGATTAATTAAGCTTCAGGTGAACAAGGTATATTAAATGTACTAGGGACAGTTTTATTAGTATAAATATCCATAGCAACCCTTAGTAAGTAAAGAACTTAAAGATCTAAACCCAAGCTTAAAACTAAGATGCAGACAGCAGTCCAGCAGCGAGATGGGGGCTTTCCAGTCTTTTGCATTGAGTGTCATATGTATGATTTTCTCCCAGTTGGTGAGAGGTCTTACGTGTGCACTAGGTGCAAGGAGCTCTTTGCTCTCAGGGAACGAGTTTGTTCTCTAGAGGCTAGAGTAGCAGACTTGGAAAACATAAGAAAGACAGAGAGGTACATAGACGAGACCTACAGGGATTAGTCCTCAAGTCCCACCTCCAGTCTGGCAGCATCCCTGTTGCCATGGAGGAGAGAGGTCACGTGACAGGAGAGCATCACCCTGGTGTGGCAGGAAGTGATCCTGTAACTAGGATCTGTCTTCCAGGTGATGTAAAACCCTCTCACACCGAGAAAGTTTCTCCAGGGCCATGTGCCCATGAGGGAAGGGTTAGAACATAAGAACATAAGATATGCTCTCAATGACACCATCCACACAGCCATGCATTCAGCTCCAGGATGCAAGCCTCTCTGCCTTGGCCTTTACCCTCAACAGGGAGGATTGAAGAGAACACCACCTGTGCACCTAACTGCTTCACCCTCTGTCCCAAAGCCATGAAGTCACTTTTGATACGTTCCGAGGTATACCTGGCAGTATCATTTGTTCCAACATGGATTAGCAACATTGGGTAATAGTCAGTGGACTTGATGAGTCTCAGCAAAATCTCCGTAACATCTTGGATTTTGGCACCAGGCAGACAGCATACCTCTCTGGACATCAAGTCTGGTCGGCAGATGGACGCCTCAGTACACCTCAGAACACCTCAGAAGAGAGACTCCAACCACCACTATCCTTCGTTTCCTTCTGGTCACTGATTCTGCAACTTTGGGGTACTTGAGCTCTGGTTCTTCCCTTTCCAGGGCTGCTTTCACCTCCTCCACTTCCAGGGCTGCATAATGGTTCGCAGACCCTGGTGACTTGTGTCCAACCATCAACATTCTCTTGGCACCCATCTTCTCCTGTGCTGGAGAGCTTGATTGCTTCAAGAAGCATCTCATCAATGTACTTCTCACTGTCTTGAATGCTCCTCAGACTCGCAACCTCCTCTTTGAGTTCCTCCACTTGTTTCCTCAGAGCTTCAGCATGCAGGCACCCTGCACATGGAACCAGTCCTTCAACTGGCATTAGGACCTCTCTCTGGACCGAGGCAGAAGCTGTAACGGGGGCAACAGCTTTAGCGATATGATTTTTCCCAACCATTGTTCTGTTCGTGGAGCTTAGGTATCTGTTAAAGCAAAAGAGAGAGATCTACCAAGTACCAGCCGGTTTCCCAGCTGTCCTTTCAGAGAAAAAGCAGTTAAATCTCTTTAATTATATTCAAAATGTGCTGGTCCAATTCTCTGTGCTTTGTTAAATGGGGAGGTGCCCTATAAAGCAAGACTGCTCACTAGGGGTGGGTGGGAGTCGGGGTGGGTAGGGAGGGAACTAACACCTTATTAGGTGTTAGCAGTTCCCAAAGCTGAGGAGGTTACTGGAGTTCAGTAACCTACTGTGCTCAAGGAAAGTTCCACTAAAGCACCAAAAAGAAAGTAACCTTGCTTTAAAAAATATACAAAAAAACCTTTTTAAGAGCTCCCAGTCAGAGAGCTAGCAATTTAATATAATAAAATAAACCCTCAAATCCTTCCTGTTGGTTGATCTGTAGAGCCCCTGTTAGGAAAGCCTAACATAATGTGTGTGACTGAATCTGGGCTAACAGACGTGGACAACGTCATCCTGAACCAACTTATCACCCCAACCCACACTGCTTACAACTGCTCAAGAACAACTAAAAGGTGCAGAGGAGTACTGATACTAGCGAAAATACTACCTGAAATTCAATACAGACTCCTCATATAACATAGAAGCAGCAATACCATAACCATTACAAACACCTCACCATCTGCCCAACTTACAGAGCCTCAGACACCACAGCAGATGAACTATCAGCCGTACTGGAAACAGTTTGCACATATACTACATCACATAAATTCCTCACAACACTAGGATACTTAAAACTAGCATCAACTAGGACCAACACAGAGGATCTCTAAAGGTAAAAAGTGGACTGTTGTAGTTGTTGTTATGGAAGGACAGACTAGATAGGCCATGTGGTCTTTTTCTGTCATCATGTTTCTATGTTTCTAACATCCTGCAAAGAAGCCAACTCCTTCATAAATGCCATGGAAGCACTATAATATGTACAATTGATCAAAACTCCAGCACACAAGAAAGAAAAGACCCTGGACCTCAGCTTCATCCCTAACCACATGAGGAACCACAACATCATAGTATAACCAACAGCCACACCAGTACCTTGGTCAGACCACCTCAAGGAGGGAGGAGTGGCCAAGTGGTTGAGGCAAGTTATCTCAAACCATAGGGCCAGGGGCTTGAATTCCGCTATAGGACAGCAATCTTGGGCCAGAAGGACAGGTGTTTCTAGTCCCACAAGTGCTCCTTGTGGCCTTGGGCAAGCCACTTAACCCTCTGTTGCCTCAGGTATAAAAACACAGATTGTGAGCCCTTGGGGACAAGGGAACAATATATATCGATACAGTACCTGAATGTACACCACTTTGACTGGTGGAAAAGTGGTACAGAAGCCTAGTTAAATACAATAAATGATTACATTCAAAGTACAAATACGCACAAAGGTACAAAAAGAAAGTAGACACATTGAACACACACTTTTAGCCAGGAGTCAAAGCCAGTGAGCAAGGCAGAGATAGACTTAGCGGTGGGTCTATAAATAGTAGTTATCCGGAGAGGTAGTGGATTAAAAAAGCAGATGGAATGGACTTCAAAGGAGGAAAAGGAGTGAGACAGAGGGAGAAGGAGGGGTTGGAGTTGGCAGGAAGGAGAAAGCAGAAACCCAACACCACCACCACGGCAAGTGGCATGAGGAGTGTGAGAAAACTGGTATCCACCGTGACAGAAGGCAGCAACTGAAGCAGTGTCATCGGGGAGGAGCCAGGTTTCAGTAAGAGCTAGAAGACCAAAGGAATTAGAAATGAAAAGGGGAATTTATTAGAAATGGAATGTGCATTCCTTAATGCACAAGAGCAAGGGAGAGGGGAGAGGAATAGAGATGAGATTAGAATGGTAGAGAGAGAAATGGGAGTGAGAGAATAGTCTAGGGAGGGCAGGCTTATGATTAATGTGACCAGAAGGGAGGAGGAGTAGGAGGAGAAGAGTGTGAGGCAGAGAGGAGACAGAACGGCAGAAATGAGGATGAGGTATTTTAAGAGAGGAGGAAGAGGGATGAATGAGAGAAAGAAAAGGGCGATGATACCAAAATCTGCAATAGAGTGGACACCTAGAAAGGTATAGATAACATGAGGAGGGATCTAGCTAAGATTGAAAAATGGTCTAGAATCTGGCAGCTGGGATTTAATGTTAAAAAATGCAGGGTCATGCATTTGGGCTGCAGCAATCCAATGGAGCAATATAGTATAGGGGGTGAAGTACTTTTGTGCACTAATGAGGAGAGGGATCTAGGCATGGTTGTGTCTGATGATCTTAAAGTAGCTAAACAGGTAGAAAAGGTGACGGCAAAAGCTAGAAGGATGCTTGGGTGCATACAGAGAGGAATGGCTAGCAGAAAATAGGAGGTGATAGTGCCTCTGTATAAGTCTTTGGTGCGACCTCATTTGGAGTATGGTGTGAAATATTGGAGACCACACCTTCAAAAGGATGTGAACAGGATGGAGTCGGTGCAGAGGGTGGGTACTAAAATGGTTAGTGGTCTTCATTTTTTTTTTTTTATTATTTATATTTATTAAGTTTTGAAAATACATTCAATTCCAAAATTGAATAAAGGAAACATGGTAACAAAGCATACAAATCCAAATATCATAGAATCATACCATTTATACATTACCATAATAAGCCCACAACATTACTCAGGGGAGGCAACAGGAAAACAATTACATTTAAAAGGAAAAATAACAAAGCAGAGCAAGACTTACACATCAGCCGTACGAGATGTTACAATCACAATACTATCCTCCCTAGCCACCAGGAATTCCAGAAGCTGAGCGGGCTCAAAAACACAAATATCTTCTCTTTAAATGAAACACAGCAACGAGCAGGAAATTTTAACAGGAAAGTACCACCAAGGGAAAGGACTCTGGGCCGCAAGCCCAGAAATTCCTTCCTCCTCAGCTGAGTGTTTCTAGCCAAATCAGGAAAAATACGCACACATGTGCCCATGAACTGCTGACTAAAATTCCTGAAGTACAACCTAAAAATTAGAGCTTTATCTGACTCAAGGGCCAGTGTAATTAGGAGAGTAGATCGGGCCGTAACCAAATCCAGAGAACTCTCTAAGAAACCAGTAAGGTCTCCAGAGATTCCCGGAGGGTTGCTAGCAGCTCCAAGAGCTCCCCTGCCAGTATTTAAATATTGAACTCTGGTTAATGGTGGGAGATTATCCCCAGGAATCTTCAAGACCTCCTGGAAGTATCTCCGCACCATATCCAAAGGAGAACACAGGGGACCTAGGAAAGTTAACCAGTCTTAAATTGTTCTTCCGGACTTGGTTTTCCAGGTATTCCAACTTTCTATTGGTCACATTCCAGTCCTTCACATGGGCAAGGTGTAGTTCACGGAGTTGACCTAGCTCCCCACTCAGCTGCGCCAGTTTCCCCTCCTGTTCCTTCTGGACACTGGAGACTTGAAGGAAATCCTTTTTAAACAACTTAGTATCAGTACTTACAGATGCAACAAATGTTTCCAAGGATGAATTCATTGTAGCAATAACATCCCATAGCACCTCTAAAGTCACTTTAGCAGGTTTCACCAAACCGCCTCCTCCAGCATTCTCACTCGGGGACACATCCTCCTGGGAAGGGCTAACCAAAAGACTTGGCCCAGCCACTGATGTTACCACCACTCCAGGGGTCCCACGCGGAGCGATCGCCTCGGCTAAGGAGCCCTCCAAAGCCTCCTGAATCGGCGTGCTAGTCAGCACACGAGCAGGAGACTCTCCACTGCCGCGCCTATCACTTCCGGGGCAAGGCGGGGGGGCCCGCTGCTCCGGGGACAGAAACACCCCGGACGTGCTCAGGTCCGATGATCCCACCGGACGTGCTCAGGTCCGATGATCCCACCGGGCCTGCCGAAGATGCCGCTCGCTCACCCCCGCCGAGGAAGCCACACATCTGGAGCGTCCGCTGACCGGCCACACTGGAAGCAGCTTCACCCGGAGGTAGTGGTCTTCATTTTAAGACATATGAGGACAGACTTAACGATCTTAATATGTACACCTTAGAGGAAAGGCGGGATAGAGGTGATATGATTGAGACATTTAAATACCTCCATGGTATAAATGCACAGGGAGAGCCTCTTTCAGTTGAAAGTAAGTTCTGCTACAAGGGGACATGGGATGAGGGTGAAGAGGGATAGATTCAGGAGTGATATGCAGAAATATTTCTTTATGGAAAGAGTGGTGGATCCGTGGAATATTCTCCCAGTGGAGGTGGTAGAGATGAGGACAGTATCTGAATTCAAAAAAGCATGGGACAAACACAGAGTATCTCTAAAGGAAAAAAAAGGGACTGTTGTAGTGGTTGATATGGAAGGACAGACTAGATAGGCCATGTGGTCATTTTCTGTCGTCATTTTTCTATGTTTCTAACAGCTGAGGAAAAGGAGGAAGAAGATTGGGGAAGCGATAAGAAGAGAACAGAGAGGGTAATGAGGGAAGAAGGAAAGAAAATAAAATAAAAAATAATGTGGAGAACAGAAGATATGGAGGGGGAAGCAGAAGAATTAATATAAGAACTAAGTGGAAAAAATTATCAATCATACAGCTCCCCTAAAGCCGAAGCCTCCAGCCCAGACAACAACAGATGGAAAAAGGAAAAAATGGATCAGAAGAAAGTCAGATAAACGACAGGCAAGCAGCACAAGTCTCTTCAATTGCCTGAGGCTCCTGTAGATGTTTAACAGGGAAGACTCTCAGCAGATGACAAGACAACATTACACCCAAGATCCTACACCGTACATCAGCAGATACCCTACAAACCCTGATACAAAAAGGCCCAGAAATGTGACCCAGAAGAACCAACTAACATTCACTGGTCATCCCAAACCCCAAATCAAGAAGCAAGCAAACAACATGCAACAGATATCTAAAATTCACTAGTGTCACCCATAACTTCAGGAAACGATTAAAAACCTTCTCTTCACAGAACACTTTGGAACGGTTACGTAACACCAACCCACAAAGGTTTATCCTATGTTGTCAAATATACTTTCATACCTCAAATGTTAAATGCTGTTTTATACACAATGTTACTGTACAATCAAAGTTGTATCACTCCTGTTTAATGTACTCTTTTCAGGTAACATTACACTGTAAATTGCTGTGACTAAATGATATAGCAGTACAGAAAACCCGTTAAATGAAATCACCCATTATTTTTTATGTATCTATTTTAATTACCCCAGTATTGACTGGTTCAATGTTACAGCAGGATATGCTAGGGAGATAGTGTTTCTAGATGAAATAATGATTGCTTCTTGGAGAAGCTGGTTCATGAACTGACAAGAGAAGCAGCTATTTTGGGCCTAGTCCTTTGTGGAACACAGGATGTGGTGCAAAAGATAAGGGTGTTTGGGCCACTTGGCAACAGTGATCATAGCTGTATAAGTCTCTGGTGAGGTCTCACTTGGAATAGTGTGTTCAGTTTTGGCGACCATATCTTGCAAAGGATGTCAAAAGAATGGAAGCTGTTCAGAGGAAGGCGACCAAAATGATTTGGAGCCTGTGTCAGAACCTTATGAGGAGAGACTTGAAAACCTAAATATGTACACTTTGGAGGAGAGGAGGGATAGGGGAGATATGATTCAGACCTTTAAATACTTAAAGAGAAATAATGAACAAACAAACCTCTTCCAGAGATGGGGAAGCTGTAAAACCAGAGGGCATGACATGAAGCTGCAAGGTGGTAAATTGAAAGGCAATGTCGGGAAATACGTTTTTACTGAAAGGATGGTGGATGCTTGGAATGCCCTCCCGGTGAGGACAAACACAGTGACAGAATTCAAAGTGGCCTGGGACAGACACTGTGGATCACTTTACAGCAACAAGATTAAATCAAAATAAAATGAACCATCTAATTTCTCAACAAATAGGGGTGACCAACATGGAGCGATGGGTGGAGGAGCGGTGGGTTCAACCCTAAACAAAGAAACAAAGATATGGGGCGGGGTGAAGACATGGGGAGGGGTGCACCTGCTCCTGGTGGGTGCACCACTAAGCAAAGACATAGGTAGGGGTGCACCTGCTCCCTAAAAGACATGGGAAGGGGTGCACCTACTCCTGTCATATTGCTGGGCAGACTAGATGGACCATACTGGTCTTTATCTGCCGTCATTTACTAAGTTACTATAGCATAATTGTATTTGATTTAATAAATGGAAGAAGGATGGCAAGGAAATCCACAGCACTACCTTTTAACTTTTAAAAGGGAAACTATGATAAAATGAGGAAAATAGCTAAAAAAATAAAGGAGCAGCTGCAAAGGTTAAAGATTTACATCAAGCATGGGTGTTAAAAATGCTATACTGGAAGCCTAGAGCAAATGTATTCCACACTTTAAGAAAAGTAGAAGGAAGGCCAAAAATCCTGCCAGCGTGGTTTAAAGGTGAGGACAAAGAAACTATTGTAGCCAAAAAAAAAACAAAACATTTTTCAGGAAATGGAAAAAGGAGTCAGATAACGAAAACAGGAAAGAAGCTAAGGACTGGCAAGTTAGATACAAGGCATTGATAAGGCAGGCAAAGAGAATTTGAAAAAAAAGCTTGCCATGGAAACAAAAATGCATAATAATACATTTTTCAAGTACATTCGTAGCAAAAAACCTGTGAGAGTGTCAGTTAGACCATTAGATAATAGAAGGGTAAAATCACCTGGACCAGATGGTATACATCCAAGGGTGTTGAAAGAACTTAAATATGAGATTTCAGACCTACTATTAGTAATCTGTGATCTATCATTAAAATCATCTGTAGTACACGAAGATTGGAGAATAGCCTATTTAATACTAATTTTTATAAAGGGTTCCAGGGATGATCCGGGAAACTACAGACCGATGAGAGTGACGTCAGTACTGGGCAAAATGGTAGAAACCATTATAAAGAATAACATAAGAAATGCCATACTGGGTCAGACCAAGGTCCATCAAGCCCAGTATCCTGTTTCCAACAGTGGCCAATCCAGGTCACAAGTACCTAGCAGGTTCCCAAAAGGCACATAGGTTCCACAATGCTAGTCCCAGGGTAAGCAGTGGATTTCTTTAATACTGGTTATGGACCTTTCCTCCAGGAACTTGTCCAAACCTTTTTTAAACCCAGCTACACTAAAAGCTTTTGTTACATTCTCCAGTAACGAATTCTAAAGTTTGATTACACGTTGAGTAAACAAAATATTTTCTCGTTAGTCTTAAAGTGGTTAAATTGTAGCATCCTTGAATGTTCTCTAGTCTTTCTACTTTTTGATGCTGTAAAACAACCAATATACATCTACTCATTCCACTCCATTCATTAATTTATGGACCTCTAACATATCCCCCCTCAGTCTTCTCTTTTCCATTTAAAGAGCCCTAACCTTTTACGCCTCACCTCAAAGGGGTATCCTTCCATCCCCTTTACCATTTTGGCGGCTCTTCTCTGTCCTTTTTCTAATTCCACTATATCCTTTTTAAAATATGATGACCAGAACTGCACACAATATTCAAGGTGCAGTTGCACCATGGAACGATAGAGGCATTATAATATCCTTGGTTTTATTCTTCATTCCTTTTCCTTATAATTCCTAGTATTCTATTTGCTTTCTTGGCCGCCACTGCGCACTGAGTGGTGGGTTTCAATGTACTATCCATGATGACGCCTACATCTTTTTCCTTGGTGGTGTTTTCTAAGGTGGTAACTTGTATCGTATAACCATAGTTTGGGTTGTTCTTTCCTAGGTGATTAACTTTGAACTTGTCCACATTAAATTTCATCTGCCATTTGCACATCCATTCCTCCAATTTATCAGGGTCTTCTTGCAATTTTTAATAATCCTCTTGGGTTTTAGACAACTTTGAATAATTTTCTATCATCTGTAAATTTCATAACCTCACTTGTTATTCCTATTTCCAGGCACTGGGTTTCAAGAAGGATCATGGGGATGGTTAGGCAGGAAAGGCGCAGCATGTCCATCCCATCCAAGTGCCCAATTCTGCTCCCACGGGAATGTCTAGCTCCCACAGGTGCAGAACTGGGTGCAAATCCGGGTCGGATGTTCCCTGTTCGGAATTGGCCTCCACATCAAACAGTTTACCTTTATCTACCTGTTTATTCACACCTTATTTATTTATTTATATTCTCTTATATACCGCACTATTTTCCATCAGTGTGGTTTACATGGAACCAATTACATACACATTACAACCCATTTGGTTTGTGTTTACAATTAACAAGTACCAGAACTTGGACAGAAACAAGGGTAACTATTTACATCTGTACAATGCGAACTGACTGAACCATTTGTATTGACTTAGCTAGCTGGTTGATGAGGTATTTGTGGCATTGTCATCTGGGTAATGCTTGAGGAAGAGGTAATGTTTCAAAGCTTTCCTAAAGTGGGTTAGATTGGTGATTGCCCGGATACTGTGTGGAAGGGTGTTCCAGCATTTCGGTGCGGCGAGCTTAAAAGCCCTGTTCGCTGTTGTCTGGCAGCACTTGGTCATTGCTTTTGGGACTACTAGTTTATTGGCTGCTAGAGATCTTCTAGATCTCTTAGGGGAGATGATCTGTATGAGGTCGGTTAAGGAAGATGGGGTGAGCCTGTTTATGATCTTGACGGTCATTATTAAGGTTTTGAATGTGATCCTACCTTTTATGGGGAGCCAGTGGAGTTGTTTCAGGATAGGTGTCATGTGTTCCCACATGGAAGAGCCTTGGAGAACACGTGCTGCTGAGTTCATTGCCAACTGTAAAGAATGCAGAGTGGATTGCGGGAGGCCATGGAGGATGGCATTTGCATAGTCAAGATGTGGTATGATCAAGGCTTGATACACTGTCCGGAAGTCGTCCGGTTCCAGTAGGGAGCGTAAGTGTTTGAGGGATCGGATTTTATGGTATATGGCTCTTGCTACATTGCTTATATGAATCTTCATGTCTAGTCGCTGGTCAAGTGTAACTCCCAGATATCTGATAGAGAGTTTGGTAAGAAGTTCTGCATCTAGGACTTTCAAGCAGGGTGGTGTGATGAATTTTGGATTCCTTGTGATGAAAAGAACTTCTGTTTTCTTATGTTGTATTTGAAGATTTTGCGTTTGGAACCAGCTGGAAACTGCATTGAAACAGTCCGTCAGTGGGGAGAGGTCAGGCTCTCTGTAGAGAATGGCATATATAGGAGAACATCGTCGGCGTATAACAGACAATTCACCTTGAAGGACCGGATGATATCGCAGATAGGTTGCATATATATATATATTAAACATCAGGGCAGAGAGAGAGGATCCTTGCGGAACCCCTTGACTGGTGGAAAGGTTCTGATGTTGCTTCCCCTGATCTTACGTGTTGCCATCTATCTGAGAGATACGACTTGCACCATTCAAGAGCTGAGTCACATATCCCCTTCTCTTTAAGGTGGTGTAGGAGGAGATCATGGCAGACTGAATCGAACATGGCCGCTATATCCAAGAAGATGAGCACATATCCTTGACGTATGTTGTCAATTCCCGCTATTATGGTACTAAAGAGGATGGTGAGGAGAGTTTCCACCCCAAGCGCAGCTCTAAAGCCATGCTGACACGAATCAAGTGGGGCAGAAGCATCAATGTGTTCTTGGATTTGTCTTTGGACATCTTTTTCGATGATTTTTGCCAAGAGTGGGATGCTTGATATGGGTCTATATGACTCTTGACTTCTTGGGGTCAAGCTTGCTGTTTTTTAGTAGTGGCCTGATTGAGGTACTTTTGAGGGATTGGGGAAAAGTACCTATCGTGAAGGAGCAATCCATTAGCTTAGCTAAAAAAGGGCTGACTGTTGATCGTAACTCTTTTATCCAGAACACCGGGCAAGGGTCAGTTTGTGCAGTGGTTGTGTTGATTCCAGCGATTGTGTCCTCAATGTGTTTCTTGGATGGCTTAGAAAAAATGGACAATGGGGCTGAAGATCTTGGCTCGAGTTCCATTGTGGGTGCAGGGGACTTATTGGTCTGGCACAGCTTCACTTGTAAGTAGTCAGTGAAGACTTGGGGGTGGATCTGACTAGATTGCTCTGGTGCTGGCTCTTTTGCTAGGTTCTTTACAAGGGTGAACAGGTCGTGTGGTTTGTTTAGGGACCGCTTTAGTGTGTCCGTGTGGAATCTTTTCATGCTCTCCGATATTGCTTGGCGGTGCTTTTCCAGTTGAACCTTGTATGCCTTTAGGTCATCCGTGGAGTAGGTTCTGCGCCAGCGTCTTTCCAGTTTTCTTAGGCAGGAGAGTGACGCTCTAAGCTCAATGGAGTACCAGGCTGCAGAGGCTCTTTTCTTGGGTGGATTGTTTGATGGTGGTCGTAGAGCAATAGAACTGAAATTTTCATTCCAGGCGGAAACCAGCTCTTCAGGATCGAGAGATGTCAAGTCGAGGAGGTAGCGGGGTTGGTCTAAGATCGAGTCTTTGTCAAAGGCTTGGAACCTACGAGGTGCTGTTTTGGTGGTACTGTTGGGCTTATTGGCATTCTTCTTGAACTTGTTGGGCAGTAATATTTGGAAGATAATTAACCTGTGGTCAGACCAGGGGACTGCAGTGGTAGAGAGTATTGTAGTGGTTATTGTGTTACAGGTAGTCTGCGGGGCAAAAACAAGGTCTAGTGTTCCGCCTTTCACATGGGTGGGCTCATGGACGAGTTGTATGTATCCTAATTCCTTAAATGCGTCAAGGAATACTGAGGCCTGCGCCTCTGGCAAGGATGGTAAATTGAAATCACCTATGATCCAGCTTGGAGTGTTTGGGTATTGTGAGTTGGATGCGAGATCAATTGTTGTTGCAAGGGAATCGGAGTCTGTGGATGGGGCTCTGTATATCAGGTTGATGGAACAGTGTTTGTTGGTAATGGTGATTGCGTCTATGTATGTTGTGTTGGTTGCATTGCTCAAGTGGAACTGGAGGTCTGTTTTGGTGATAGCGAGTACACCTCCTCCTCGTTTACCGCTTCTGTGGCATGTGTGTATTGAAAGGTTGCTAGGTAGTAGCTGGTTGAGGAGGACATTATCATCATTTGATAGCCATGTCTCGGTTATCAAGAGTATGTCTAGGCAATGGAGGGAAATCATGTCTGGTATGACTGCCCATTTCTTGCGTATTGATTGTGCGTTTATGAGGGCACATTTTATATTCTGCGGGTGAGTATTTCTTTTTTTATTTTCATATTATGTTGTAGTGATATGTGTAGTAGGTGGGGTTGGCGAGGATGCGCATCCCCATCGGATATGTGGTGGGGTGTACTTGCTCACCTCCTCCTGTGGCTTTGAAGAATGGGTATTTGGTTATGGTTTGAGGAAAGCGCTACGGAATTACATAGCCAACCAGCTAGTAGGTATAATGTCACTATGTAAATGCTTGAGGGGGCCATGTTGTGTCTCCGCTCCGGATTTAGCAAAGTCGCTATCTTGCTGCGTTGACTTACTTGTGGGCTAGAGGGTTGGGTAATGCAGGTTGTTATTAGGCAGGCGGTAGTCTAGAAATACAGCAATACAGCAATGCCGTGCAAAGTAATACAGCGATGTAGGGAATACAGGCGATACCAGGAATACAGGCAATAATACAGACAATACCAGGAGTACATGCAATATAGGGAATACAGGCAATGCAAGGAATACAGGCAGTATAGCAGTATTAGCGGCACAGTCGTGAACAGGCAGTTGGTAAGGAAGGTCTCTCCTAGTAGTTACTCTTATAGGTGGTTCCTGGAGCTGTAGGCCCACAACAACAAGCTAAGATTCAGCTATTATCAGCGCGGGTATCACCAGCACGTTTCTTGGGTATCTGTAAGGGGTATCGTGGTAGATATATTCAGCGTCACGGGAAAACAAGGTCTCATGATAAATGATGATCTACAGTACCTGCGTTTGTGTACTGGATTACGGCTACTCTTGGGCCGTTGCAGTGTTTCCTGGATGGTACGTGGCCTCCACCTAAGGGCCACGCCAAAGGGCCCTCAGGCGCGGGCCCACAGAGCGCAGGCACGCTGGTTGGGGCCGGCTTCTTATGCCGGCTCTGCTGCACCTCCCACTGCCCCGATTGGGCAGGAGCCTCCGAGCGGGAGAATCAAGCTCCTCTCCCGTTCGGGCGCTCTACCCCTAATCGGGGGAGCTGATGGATTCTGATATGTTGCGGACTGAGAAAACTGAATATTTCTTTCAACTTTATGCTGAAGATATTTTATTATTTTGTCCATTTAAAATCTTGACGTGCGCAATCGCTAAAAATGATTTTGAATTTTGATGTAATTTTAGATTGCTGCACCAACAATGGGGTGTCTTTTAATTTTGGAAAAAATGAGATTTTGGTAGTATGCAGGGATAAAAACTACAAGTCTCCTGAGAAAATATGTTTGGCTGGGCAGGATGTCAGTGAGGAAGAAATCCTCTACCTGGGAATACTAATTGACTGAAGTCTGACTCTTAAATCATAGGTAATACCTATTTTAAGCTGCGCCCTGTATGGAAATTACGGTATATGCTGGATCCAGAGTGCTTCTGTAGAGCTGGGCAATGCCTTGCATGGTCAGACAGGAATTACTGTATGTAATGTGATATATGCTGGGTTACCTAACAATGTTCTAAGTGCAAGTTGGAGCAGAATTCTGCTGCGATACCGACATCCGCCCTGGGGCCCTGTGATCATATCTCCCCAGTCATAGGTGAACTGCTTTGACTCTGTGAAATATCACATTCAGTTGTATGTGGGATAATATGCACTTGAAGTTTCCTTTGCAGCCTTATCTAGCTGGAATGAACCTGTGTTCTAATGAATGAAGCTTATGAAATATTCCCTTGTTAAAATCATTGAAACTATTGACTATAAAGCGCTTTTTGTTAACTGTTTTATTTTTATTTATTTAGAGTTTTTCTATACCGCGCTATTCATCATCAGTGCGGTTCACAGATAACATAAATGTCCAGTGTGGGGGATCTACAGCGGACTTACAGTAAAACAGGGGAGTTTAACTTGGAGAACAGATATAACTATATACAAGTTAGTCCCAATATTAGGAAGTGTTTCCCTCAATGTCTGTGTCAGGAATCCAGCTAACTCACATTTCAGAAGAAACTGAAATCATTATTTTATAGTGATGTTTTTAATTAATGCAAGGTTTTATTTTTGTTGTATAATTGTTTTTGTGTGAAATAGTTCTGTGCACATTGTTATGAACTGCCTCCTAGTGCCAGGATATCCAGATTATAAATAATAAAAATGAATTGAAATGAAATCATACGGTGATCCTGGAGACAATTCTGCAGCTTCAGAAGCAGCTCCCAATGACAGACAGTGCTATAAGCTGAGGAGAGGTTGATGAGCACAACACCACTTTTCACTGGTCTAGAAGGCTGCTTCAATATAAACTTTTGTAGCCAGGCGTTGAACATTTGTGTACCCTTGTTCCTGGTTCTGAGACCTGCATTTGCAAGAACTAGAAGTAGGAACCATCTCTGATCTAAAGAGAAGGAAATTTGTAGAACACAGGGGATGATTTAAGTTCCCGCACACTGTCTTCTTAAGATAGAGAGGGGGTTAGGGGGAGCTGAGGCAGATCCTAATCATACTAAGAATTAAGAATCTATTGTAAATAGTTGAGAATATCTGTTATTTATTAAACCCTGTTATCCATGTTTTATCTCCTGTTCCTTGTAAACTTAACATTTGTTCTATGTTTAAGTACAAAATTGTTAAAATGTAAACCGCGCTGATAACAAAAGTGCGGTATATAAAAGCTGTTAAATAAATAAATAAATACTTGGAGGTTTCAGCCCCTATGTCTAGCAAAAATGCAAAATATTCAATCACCTAGAGAGATAAGGGTCTCATAGTTCTCCTTTATCACATCCCTGTAAAGCTTTTTCTGCTCTTCATTTAAATATTCACATTCCTCCTGGGAGAAGGAGACAACTATACAGTATCTTCAAATTTAATTGGGACCTGAAATACAAACCAGAAACAAACACAGCACCTTCTACATCAGTTCTATCAGGAGACCTCCCAGAACTGAGGTTCAGCAGGGCAGGGGAAAAGTTCCATGGGTATATAAAATTCACACAGTACACAGTCGCAAAGCAGGATTATATTTCAGGAGATCTCTCAGTGCTAGTCATTCAGGTAACAAAGTCCTGGACTAGAGTTATAGCAACTATAAACCACTAACACACAAAACCTTTGACACAAAATTTGCCCTTGTGGGACTCCTGATCTTTCTCCTTCCCCTTAAGAGGTCCCAAAGTGGCTTTCCTCAGGTCTGCTTGAGTCCTGACTCTGCAGTAGCCCTGTATAGAAAGCTGCAACAGTGTTTGGAGGAAGAGGGCTGAAAGTTCAGAGTAATTTCTTACCTGTGCATAAGCTCCTGCAGGCATTTCTTTCTCTGCTTCTGCTGTTTGCAGTACTGGAAGGAAGAGCAGAAGCTCAGACTTGAGACTGGAGGTTTAGGTTAATCTGTAAATTAAAGGAAGAAAGCAGAAAAGACTCAGTGTGTCTCTCTCAGGCACCACCAGGCAGCTCCTTTTCCTGCTTGACAGCGATTGATGACATCACAAGGGAGGGCGGAGCTTCACACTGAAGAAGGAGCCAGGGCTGTAGCTGATGCTGTGGGGAGGGGCAGGATTCTCTGCAGTCCCATGAGAACAACTAGGAATGGGAGACATGTTGTAGCAGCAGAGCGCAGACAAACCAATGATACCAGGAGTCTGTTCAGAAGGTCCAAATCATTTATTTGTGCACAAGTCTCAAGCAGAATCAAATTCAAAATGGCTGAGCAAAGTTCTCTGGCAATACAACAACCTTTATAGACTTTTACTCCATTCTAGGTATAGAAAAACATTTCATTGGTCCCGGTAACCTCCCGTACCTCTTCTATTGGTCCCGGTACTGATATGATTATCCAATTATGTTCCTTCAGTGGGCTTAGCACCTGCTTACCCCCCTTCTAGTCCCAATTACAATGGTCAGTTCACTAACTTGTTACTTTCCTTCTTTCAAGGCTATTGGGCTAGTTGCTACGTGCAGTGAAGCAGGGCTCTAGAACTTTTCTGTCAGCGGTTTTAAACATGAATTTCTGTATTTTTCCATCTGTTCTGCTTGTCTAAGCTAATTCAATACTTTACTGAGTTCTCAATTCTATAGCAGCATATTGGGGGATGTGCAATTCCTATGGGCCTCTTCACATGCTTCATTTACAGGTCAAGCTAGTTAGGCTTGCTTATGTCAGACACTGTGGATCACAGGCCTACACCTGCCACATTCCCCCCTTTGATTAATCTCACCCTATTAGTTAATAAGGTGTGAGAATTTAATCACTTTACAATAGTTATATCATGATTGAAGGATTTCGACTAGGACTAGCTTTATATAGGGCCATTATTTTAGTTGCAGTCTTCCGCTCTACTGTACTATCAATAGCACTGTGAATGGAACGCATACAGCATGGGATTATACATGGCAATAGAAAAATAACAACAACAATCAGTAATACTAATATTAGAAAAGTCTTTAGTCCTCCTAGCCATGAGAAAAGATTAGCAAACCAGTTAGGTAACCTTAGTGGGTGCCAAGTCTGTACTGGCACATAAGCATGTTTACGCATATCTTCAGCAATTTCTTCAACTACTTGACCTTTGTCATCTATTTTCAAACAGCAATTAGTTAAATTCAGTTTACCACATACTCCTCCTTCAGCTGCTAACAAATAATCTAGTGCTAGACGATTCTGGTATATGGCAGTGCGCATTTGGGTGCTTTGTCTAGCTAAAAGTGTGAGAGCATGACTAGTTTCATTAGTTATTATTTCAACTACAGCTTGTAAGCGAATAATACGATTTATCATATAAATTGGTGTCCGATAACCGTACATACCATCATCATTCCAAGTGGCAAGCCCATAATACTCAATAATTCTTTCTGGTGGCCAATCATCACCCTCCCACTTCTCCCATTTGCCTATTTGAAGAGGTGCTCTCTTTCGTCGCACTGCTCTTTTGTGTCTGTGGGTAGTGTACACTGGGTATCCTAATTGTTCTCCATGCTCTGTGGGTAGGAGAAAGAAAGAAGGTCTGATGGTCCCTAAGACACATGCTCCTCCCCAGTGTGATGGGAGTTGAGCATACGCTCGGTTTCCACAGATCCAATATAGGCCAGGTGGGGCTTGCCAAGCATGTGTTTTGGCAAGGTTAGTCCATAAACTAGCAAGTTCAGGAAATCTGGCTAATGGGTTAGGAGGTTCAGGTTCTTTACTTCCTGACCACCATGATGTCTTCTTGGTAGTGGCATTATAGAACTTCTGGCTAAGACAGACCAGCTGTCCTACCAGTTGGGTGAACTGAGGTCCAGTTCTGGCATAACAAAGACGTCCAATGATTGAGTGCGCTAACACCCATTCGCTAGTAGTCTTGTGTAATTTGGTTTGATTGTAAGTCAGAGAGTAATTCAACTCTTGGGCCTCCCATGGCCATTGATCACCCATTTGGGTTCCGCCACAGAAATAGCAATCTGAAATCTTTAGACTGGATACTACTGCTCCAGCTAATTCTAGAAATAAATTCTGGGATGGATGGGGAATCTCAAACTTATTTACATGCATAGCTTCATAAAAAGTGTTATGGATGTGGTATTTAGATGACTTATAAGCTTGGGTGTTCAATCTTATATACACAATAGTTCCTGGATCTACTGCTCCTCCTGCAATACGTAAACCAAACTTATATCCTTGTTTCCATGCATTAGGATTACGAATCCTTAATTGCAAAGGGTTACAAGCACCTTTCTTACATTTGTCATCTGTTTTTGACTTAGTCAAAGTGGCAACTCGTTTATCTCTCTGTTCATCTGTAATACCAGCATTCCATGTAGCATAAAAAACACATTCCCAGTTTGGGCAATAGTAATCTGCAGCTGGGGCAGTACTATATGACTCTTTCTTACCAGTACACTTTCTCCATCCCGTGGCACCTTCTGGGCACATATATTTATGATCATTTCGATAGGCTTTTTCCCAGGTACCACATCTGGAACGACCATCTCTATTTATAACATCACATGCATCAAAATATAAAACAGCAGGTATACTAGCATCTTTAAGTGGTCGTGTAGCATTAATTATAGGTCCATCTGCATCATTCCATCGCATTTCCAATGTATAATATGATGGGTTCTGATGCGGATTATAGCATACTCTGGAGCTACCTTTGATGCAAATATTTAGTTCAGTGGTGTTATAAACACACCGAGTCACTTTACCAGTGCATTTGTAGTGAGAATGATAAACCAAAGTCTGAGTTACTTTTAGTCCAGTTCGGGTAGAAGTAACACAAGCAGTACATGGAGGTAAAGCATGAGTCATTTCTAAACCTCCAAAACAGGCAACCAAGGCTAAGCACAGATAAAGATGCATGTTGATTGGAGTTCTTCTGAATCCTCAGCTTGCAAATCTTGACCACGACGATCTTTTCTTCGTCCCGCGTGCTTTTAAGCAATTTCAACGGGTGCTGAGTGTTGATTGAAGATCCTCAAGTTGTCCATCACACAGTAACCAACTTAGCAATTTCAGTTGGCTTTTGAAGTATGGTTAGTTAAAGTGATATCAAAGTATTGTGCAAAATCACACGCAGATTGGGTTCGTTGAAACAAAACTGTTGCTGTATGGAAAACAGCAATCCTCTTCAAAAGACTTGGCTACTGCAAGGCACTGTGACAAAGTGTCCTATGCTGCTGGTTGCCGTCTCAAAGTGACTCATAAAGGTGCATCGTGATGCTGTTCCGCTGTCCACTGCTCAGGTTCTGGAGCTGCTGCGGGCTTGACTCTGCTGTGGTGGATCCAGGCGTCGATCTCCGCTACCTTTACTGCAGTTGGGGTAGACAGGATGACGATGTATGGTCCCTTCCAATGGGGTTCCAACGGTGTCTTCTTCCAATCTTTGATCCACACCGAGGTACCAGGCTGGTAGGGATGCAAGGGTTCAGTCAAGTTGATAGGCAACTGGTCTTGGATCCACGCATGGAGAGTCTGCAGAACAAAACTAAGAGCTAGGAGTTCTTGCCTGGTTATTTCTGAACCAATTTGGGCTAGACTTCCTTTAATTCCTTGCACTATTGGTGGGGGTTTACCATACAGAACTTCAAAAGGGGGAAAAACCTGTTGACTTCACAGGTGCTGAGCGTATTCTGAGTAAAGCTATTGGGAGCACTTGGGGCCATTTCAAGTGTGTCTCCTGGCAAAGCTTAGACATTTGGGCTTTTAAGGTACGATTCATTCGCTCAACTTTCCCTGAACTCTGAGGTCTATATGCAGTGTGGAGTTTCCATTGTATCTGTAGGGCTTTTGCTAACTGTTGGGTAATCTGAGAAACAAAGGAGGGTCCATTGTCTGACCCTATTACTGCTGGAATCCCAAATCTAGGGACAATCTCTCTTAATAAAACTTTGGTGACTTCTCTAGCTTTTTCAGTTCTGGTTGGGAAGGCTTCTACCCACCCAGAGAAAGTACAAACTAATACTAATAGGTAGTGGTATCCACTGGCTTTTGGCATTTCAGTGAAATCAATCTGCAGGTGGTGCATGGGGGTTACACCTCCTGACTGAACTCGAGGTGGTGTGATGAGACCTTGCTTGGCATTATTTTTGGCACAAATTAGACATTGGCGTGCTACTGAGGCTGATATGGTTGTCAATAGAGTAATGTAGAAATGTGGTCTGAGTGCTTTTTCCATGGCAGTCTTCCCATAGTGTGTGGCTTCATGGAAAGCTTTGACAAAGGCTGGTCCTAACAATTCAGGAATTACTATTTGTCCTGGGGGTTGACTGCCTTCTGCTGGTGGCAGTTCAATCCACCCATCTTTCAGTACTCCATCTTCTTTGTTACAGTAGTAGTCTAATTCTTTGGTGGTATATCGTGGTGTCCATGAATTCAAGGGTACTGGAAACAATGCTGCTTGCATTGGCATGGCTTGTGGCGAAATTTGTCCTGTCATAGCTGCTTGTCGTGCTGAGGCATCTGCAAATCTGTTCCCTCGGGCAACTTCTCCTTTTCCAGCTTGATGTCCTCTGCAATGCATGACAGCTACATGAGTTGGGGCCCATACTGCGTCAAGTAGCATCAGTATCTCGGGGCCATACTTAACTGATTTTCCTCCGGATGTGATGAGTCCTCTTTCTTTGTAGAGAGCTCCATGGGCATGTAAGGTGGTGAAGGCATACTTAGAGTCTGTATATACATTCAACACAAGTTTTTCTCCTAATAGTAGTGCTCGAGTGAGTGCTATCAATTCTGCTTTCTGGGCTGATGTGCCTGAGGCTAAGGCTGATGATTCAACAACTTCATGTTGAGTGACTACTGCATATCCGGCACAGCGTCGTCCATTGATGATGAGACTGCTTCCATCAACATAGTAGATTTGGTCAGGATTGTCTATGGGCACATCTGTCAAATCAGGTCGGCTTGAGAACACAGTGTCCATGACTTCTATACAGTCATGTTCTGGAAGTTCTTCACTGATAGGTATCAATGTGGCTGGATTCAAGGCATGGCTCACTTCCAGTTGTATCTGTGGGTTTTCACATAGCATACTCTGATATTTCAACATTCGAGAATTGGTGAGCCAATGATTTGCTTTCTGTTCCATAAGGGCAAGGACTGCATGTGGCACAGTGACTCGTATATTCTGTCCTAGTGTGAGTTTGTCTGCTTCACTCACTAACAAAGCTGTAGCTGCGACTGCTCTCAGGTAGGGTGGCCATCCTTTGGCCACAGTGTCCAATTGTTTCGATAGGTATGCTACAGGTCGTTCCCAATTTTCCAATTTCTGAGTCAACATGCCTAAGGCATTTCCTTGTGCTTCATGTACGAACAAGTGGAAAGGTTTGTGAACATCTGGTAGTCCAAGGGCTGGTGATGACATCAATTCTTCCTTCAGCGTCTTGAAGGCTGTATCCTGCTCAGGTCCCCACTCCAGTGGCGACTTTTCTTCTCCTTTTGTGGCTTCATACAATGGCTTAGCAATTTGGGCAAAATTGGGTATCCAGATTCGGCAATATCCTGCTGCTCCCAGAAAGGCTCTGACTTGCTTTCTGGTTGTTGGGGTTGGAATTCTGCATACTGCTTCTTTTCTCTCTCTGCCTAATTTTCGACTTCCTTGGGTTATACGAAAGCCCAAGTATTTCACTTCTTTTTGGCATAGTTGTGCTTTGGCTCTGGAAACTTTGTATCCAGCTTCATCTAGTAACTGCAAGAGGTCTTTGGTGGCTTGTATACATTCATTTTCTGATACAGCAGCTATCAGCAGATCGTCCACGTATTGGAGAAGCACTCTCTTCCCCGGGGCCACTGGATAGCTGGAAAGGTCTT
Organism: Ichthyophis bannanicus; assembly: GCA_033557465.1. NCBI lineage: Eukaryota > Metazoa > Chordata > Amphibia > Gymnophiona > Ichthyophiidae > Ichthyophis > Ichthyophis bannanicus. The sequence goes on from CM066031.1 coordinate 54,653,512, forward strand.
GATTCAGTGCAGCACTAAAGATGGTAGGCGAATTCTTAAATCCTTGGGGTAATCGTGTCCAGGTAAGTTGGCCCCCTCTTCCAGAGATGGGGTCCTGCCATTCAAATGCAAATAATATCTGACTCACAGGGGCTAATCTTATGCAGAAGAATGCATCTTTCAAATCTAGAACAGTAAAGTGGGTGGCTTCAGCAGGAATCAGTCCTAGAAGAGTGTAAGGATTAGGTACAACTGGATGTATAGTTTCAACTGCTTCATTCACTCTTCTCAGATCTTGTACTGGGCGGTAGTCATCTGTTCCAGGCTTTTTCACTGGTAGAAGTGGGGTGTTCCATGGGGATTGACATACTTTCAGTAGACCATGCTCCAGTAATCTTTGCAAGTGGCGATGAATGCCTTCAATTGCGGCTCTTGGGAGAGGGTACTGTTTGACATGTACTGGTGTAGCACTAGGCTTGAGAATCACAATTACTGGAGCTATATGCTTGGCTAGGCCTGGAGGACTGCCTTCTGCCCATACTCCAGGTGGGGCATCAATACTTTTCAAGGTTTGTTCAAAATAAGTGTCTTGGACAGAATCATCACTGTAGTATCTCCATTCTTCTTCTCGGGGAACTATAAGCAGCATTATTCCTGCTGGTTTGGCTTGCGAATTTACTGTCATTTGCATTTCTCCTCCCTCGGAGAAGGATATTTGGGCTTGTAGCTTGGCTAACATATCTCGTCCCAGTAGTGGCACTGGACATTCTGGCATGTAAAGGAATTGATGAGTTATTTGCTGTCCTCCTAGACTGCATATGCGATTCTGAAGAAAAGGTTTTGTAGCTTTGGCACCAGTTGCTCCTATAATGGTGACTGCTTTTGTAGAAAATGGGGCTATTTTCTTGTCTACTACTGAATGTTCTGCTCCAGTGTCAACCATAAAGTTCACAACTTGGTCTCCTATTTGTATTCCGACCATAGGCTCCTGGAGACCTAAAGCAAATTCGGAGCCCGGTCTGTCCTAATCCACATCATCTTCATCATGGGCTGTCGTGGCCAATGCTTGTATGGCTCCTCCTCTTTCTTGTTGGAATTGCTCTCGATTGGCTCCTCCGCGATGTCGGGGACGGCCTCGTCTCTCTTCTCTCCATTGATGATTGCTTTCGTCATCTTCGTGGGCGTCTTCGAGTTGCGGGCAAGCATCTCTCCAATGTCCTTCTTCTCTGCAATAGGCGCATTGGTTCACGCCTAGCTGCTGGGACCGGCTTCCACCTCGGCCCCGCCCCCTTCCTCTGCTCCTTCGATTAGGGACACCTCCCCTTTTCTGTTCAACTATGGCTGCGGCCAAAAAAATCAGCTTTCTTTCTCATCTTTCGATCACATTCTTTCTTTCTTTCATTATCACGATTCACATACACTTTATGAGCGACTTCCAATAACTGTGTTGCATTCATGCCCGCAAACCCTTCTAATTTCTGTAATTTGCGTTTAATGTCTGGTTGAGACTGATTTACAAAAGCAGAATTCACCATACATAAACTTCCTGGTGCATCGGGATCATAGGGTGTATACATTCTGTATGCTTCAGTTAATCTTTCATAAAACACTGCTGGACTCTCATCTATGCCTTGGTTAACTTCAGTAACTTTGGAAAGGTTCATGGCTTTCTGGCCCCCCCTTTTCAGGCCTTGTAACAAGCCTTGGCGAAAACGGGCTAGGTCTCTGGATCCTCTTTCAGTATTCGGATCCCATTGGGGGTCTTCATTCGGAAATTGCCTCTGGGCTGCTTCCCGATGGTCTATTCTTTCTTCTCCTCTTTCTGGAGCTACAGGGTTATCTGCCAGCCAGTCTATGGCTGCTTTTCTAATTCGTGTCCGCTCCTCCGTAGTAAATAAGGTGGACAGGAGCTGACGACAATCTGCCCATGTGGGTTGATGGGTTTCCATAATAGTATTCACTAATTCTGTAAGCTCTTGGGGTTTATTAGTATAGGAGGCATAATGCGACTTCCAATTTAATAAATCAGTTGTAGAGAAAGGAACATACACATAGCTTAGGGGTCCCGCTACCACCTCATTATCATCATTTCTTACAGGTATTCCCGGGACTTGCCATAAAGGCATCATCTTAGCAGTAGAGGTCTTTTGGGATCTCAGTGATATTTTCGTACTTCTCCTATCAGGGCTCTTTTTCTTCTCTGCAGGCTTATTACGAATTACTTTCTTTTCTATATGTTTTGTCTTGGATTTACTTTTTACTGGCAGACTAACACTGACGGTCGCTTCTATACTATCAGTCTCACTCAGGGAATCCTCAATTTCTTCCCTCTCTGTTTCTGAATCTGACTCGCCTTTCTCTGTCTCTGTTTCAGTAGAATCATCTTCAACTAACGGGAGCTCATCTTCCTGCTCTTCAGGAGGTGGCTCGGGGGTTGGGTCCCGCACCCGTTGTCTTCGGGCTCTGGGGCAGGACGCCGGGCTACTCTTACTGGGCCCGGGGTTCTAGGCTGTCGGGGAATTACCTCTGGGGAATCAGGATCGACCAGGATGGGCTTTTTCCTGGACTTCTCATCTTTCCCTTTCTTGCTGGGCTGTTTATTTTCTGTTTTCTGACTATGATCTGTTTTCGCTAACATTATCCTGCACTGCTCCTCATAGCAGCGCTGCGCCCAAGGGGGCGGATCTTCACAAATACTTAACCAAGAATCTATATAGGGATACTGATCGGGGTGCACTATCCGTACTCTACTATGAACTAACTGGATAATTCCTACATTTAAGGTTCCCTCTCGAGGCCAGGTAGGGTCTAGATCGGGCCACTCCCTAGTACACAAAATCTGTAAACGGGCTGCAGTCATTTTAATACCATAATCTCCTGAATATCCTTCTTTAAAATGTGCGATCATACATTCTAATGGAGTATTCCTAGTAGACCCCGCCCCTCCCATTTCGATGTGTGCGCGCAACAACAGACAGAAGGGAAAAGGAAGTCGGACCGTGGGTAAGGGGTCCTCACGGTCCTGGAAACATATAAGGGAAACAAATAACAAGACAGGACGACAATCGCTTCCCCCTTTTCGCGTCCTGAACGCGGTCGCCCGGTCAGGAAATGTGCTAGTCAGGGGTCCGCCTTCACTTGGTCTGTGCTGCCAGACCTCTCATACACACTTCATTCACACAATCATGCTAGCAACGTATCCCAGAATGCATTCGTTTCTATCTATTCTGACTAGTCTTGTTCAATTACCAAAATACAAGAAGACGGGAGTTTCGCCCTGCGAATACTCATGCAGGGGTACTCGGTCCGTCTTTGAAAGGTGATCAAGCTCTCTTACCAATTTCCAAGTTCCAAATTCTCGAGATTACAAATGCCAAGTTCCAATGGCAGCGCTGCTCTTTCTATATCTGTCTAGACAAAAAATCAAAACTATACTCACCGGATCCGGTCCTCAAACTTCCCAAGCAGGTGCATGAGTTGGACCTCGGACTCCCCTCACTCGGGTTCGAGGCGTTGGCTCCAGCCGGGCCCGGCACCCGCCGAGGTCCGACCAACTTCCTCCGATGCAATGGACCGGCGGCGCCAGGAAGCAGCCCCCGTCGGTAGGGCGCGATCCCGGCAGGACCAAGCCTATAGAGGCGGAATGTCGTGGTATATTGCCCTATATACACTCTGATTCTACAACTTCCCGGCCAACGCACCAAGAATATGTAGCAGCAGAGCGCAGACAAACCAATGATACCAGGAGTCTGTCAGAAGGTCCAAATCATTTATTGGTGCACAAGTCTCAAGCAGAATCAAATTCAAAATGGCTGAGCAAAGTTCTCTGGCAATACAACAACTTTTATAGACTTTTACTCCATTCTAGGTATAGAAAAACATTTCATTGGTCCCGGTAACCTCCCGTACCTCCCGTACCTCTTCTATTGGTCCCGGTACTGATATGATTATCCAATTATGTTCCTTCAGTGGGCTTAGCACCTGCTTACCCCCCTTCTAGTCCCAATTACAATAGTCAGTTCACTAACTTGTTACTTTCCTTCTTTCAAGGCTATTGGGCTAGTTGCTACGTGCAGTGAAGCAGGGCTCTAGAACTTTTCTGTCAGCGGTTTTAAACATGAATTTCTGTATTTTTCCATCTGTTCTGCTTGTCTAAGCTAATTCAATACTTTACTGAGTTCTCAATTCTATAGCAGCATATTGGGGGATGTGCAATTCCTATGGGCCTCTTCACATGCTTCATTTACAGGTCAAGCTAGTTAGGCTTGCTTATGTCAGACACTGTGGATCACAGGCCTACACCTGCCACAATGTTACTGTCCAGAACAAACTCTTCCTGTCCTATTAGGATTAGCACAGTAGGGGGGGGGGAGGAGAGCAAGTGGGGATGGTGAATTAAGAAGCATATTCAGGTCGATGCAGAAAGCTAGCATGCCCTTTAAGCACCAATAATGCTACTTTTAAGTACATTTTAAATGCAGAAAACAGACGGACGCATGTCCATAAACATTGAAGGAAATATTAGCACCCAATTAACGCCATGAGTATTTAAATTGTAGGAAAACGAGATGAACATAATAGTCTGGTATGCGAATCATGGCTACACCCAATGTTCCCTCTAATTTTCTGTAGGCTGTGTGCGCATAAAATATCAGCTGTGCAGCTTTTGAAGGAAGGTTAAATTTTTGTGCGCCACATAACGACACTTGGAGTTATATACTTTAACATTTGACTACACGTCAGAATACAGTATGTAAACCACATTGATTGCACTAGAAAATATTGTAGAACTTGTGAAAACCATAAATACACAACAACTTTTCAATTTTAAGAACATCTGTGGTGTTTTCTATCAGAATCAGAACCGTAATTTTTGTGCGCTCTGTTGTAAAGTATGTGCGCTCACTCGGCGAGGTGTGTGCGCGCGCACAAGCGCACAGCTTAGAGGGAATAGTGGCTACACCCGATGCAGAGACAGGCGTAGAGGATTTTGCAACCAGTCATAGCACCGATGTTTTTACTGCAGGGTCTGAGGTGACTTAAATCTCTATGCATGCCCTCGACGGTATTTTGATGGCACCAAGTGCTTTCCCTGATGCCTAGATCATTTTCTCCTCAGATGATCTGGACATCGGGCAAAGCCCCCAATGCCACCAAAATAGTGAAATTAAATCCCTGGTGCCACAGCAGCCCCAATTCCCCCCCCCCCCATCTGACAGTATTTTGATGGCATCGGAGATGATCATGGCATCGGGAAAAGCCCCTGATGTCATCAAAATACTGTCGGGGGCCAGAGCCTACCTGGTGGTCTAGCAGCCCCTGAAACCCCCACTCCCACATCAAATTAAAATAAAATAAAATAATCTAGTGGGCTAGCAGTCCTTGACCCCCCCATCCTAGATTAAAATTAACTAACCTTGTGGTCTAGTGTCCCTTGAACCCCCCACCCCAAATTAAAATAAAATAACCTAGTAATCTAGCAGCCCCTGAAACCCCCACCCTAATTAAATTAAGCTGGTGGTCTAGAGGCCCCTAAATCCACCACCCTGTACCCAGTACCTTAAAATAAGTGGGATGCACCGCGTGGGACCAGGCGCTGCCATTTTTCAAGATAGCAGATCCACAGCGGGCACGTGTAGGCAGAGCTCCCGCTTCTTTTAAGGTACCGGTTGGGAGGGGTGAATTTAGGGGCTGCTAGACCACCAGGTTATTTTATTTTAATTTGGAGTGGGGTGGGGATTTCAGGGACCACTGGACCACCAGGTTATTTTAATTTAATTTGTGGTGAGAGTTACAGGGGCTGCTAGCCCACCAGGTTAATTTAATTTAATTTGTGATAGGACATGGGGGTTTCAGGCACCGCTAGACCACCAGGTAGTCACTTTCTTTTGGGTCATTGGCTCCTGACAGTATTTTGATGGCATCGGGGACTTTTTCCGATGCCGTGATCATCCCTAATGCCATCAAAATACTATCGGGAGGGATTGGGGCTGCTGGGCCACCTGGGATTCTCTTATTGTCGGGGCACTGGCCCCTGACAGTATTTTGATGGCATCTGGGGCTTTCCCCGCTGCTGCTATCGTCCCCAATGCCATCAAAATACTGTCAGGGCTGATATGCAAATTAGCCATGCAGTGTGCATTTCTCTGGGAGAGCACGCCAAACTAGCGCCGATGTCTTGTGCGCAGGTGTTTGGCTTGCTCTCCCAGTTTAACACTGCAATGGCTCATTTGCATGTGCATGGCTACCGCATTCTTCATTTGCACACCCTATCCTTGTTGCATCATGTTTTAAAAAGTGTGCATTGTCGGGCACGTAAAAGGTTGATTCAGCATATGGGGAGAGGTGGCCTGCACAGAGTGGCACCTACTCCTGCCATCTTACTCTGGTCATCTTACTGGGCAGACTAGATGGACCATACTGGTCTTTATCTGCCGTCATTTACTATGCTACTATACTATGTCTAGCACCGGTTTACTGCATCGACCTGATTGTGTGTTATACAGGGCCTCTTCCTGTTGGGCAGTTGTGATACGAATGTGACAAGTTGTGGTTTTAACTTGAATGGAATGGATTCAGTAGCCATGTAGCTATTGGGGTTATTATAGGGCATAACAGCTTCCACTGTAGAGACTATAAGGTTATTATAGGGCATAACAGTTTACTCTGTAAATAGGCTAAAACCAGCTAGAACTAGTAGGATGAGTCAGAAGTGCCTGACTCTGAGGCTGGACATACCTTCGCTGTATATGCAGGTAATATCCAATCACAATTATAAGATGATGTAATAACCTATCACTGAACATTTTTACTGTAAATAACTAATAAGAAATTGTATAACCATCGGGGACTTTCCAAGGAAAAACCGGGACGGTACCAGGGACAAAGCAGACTCCTGCTTTGGCAGCTCTCCCGGATTCCTTGCAGCATCGTGAAAGTTCCCCCGCTTGCTGAAGTGACGCCTACAATATCCGGTGATGTATTGATGCATTTCATTTCATGCTATACTTACTTATAATCTTTTATTTACTATACAATAAAAAGTATTCTAGTATTACTATCCAATTGTGCCTGGTTGGTATGTCAGTGAGGACTCAGTTTGATTTTTTATAGTAATACATAAGTGGCGACGAGGGTGGGATATTAGGTGACTTAATTGATATTGCAGCCAGGTGATGTAATCAATAGAGGGGCAAGCAGTGCATGGCGAAGCCCTATATTGATTGAATCCCACTTGGCAGAGTGCCAAAAAAATTGCCGATTTGGCATAGTGCCAAGCCATGTTTAAACGCAAGAATAAGAGCCCTAGTGGCAGACCTACCATCCCAGGATGGATTGATACTCCTTATGATACTTTAGCTTTGCAATTTGGGAACAATGGGTTTGCAGAATCATGGGATGCATCTTTAAAGCAGGCAACGCCCCTTGATGTGGAAAAAGTACTCAAGGGGCTCCCCGGGAAACCGGGTGATGCAGTTACTCCGGGAAGACAGACCTGGGTGTTGTTAAAGCAAGCAACGCCCCTTGATGTGGAAAAAGTACTCAAGGGGCTCCCCGGGAAACCGGGTGATGCAGTTACCCTAGGAAGACAGACCTGGGTGTTGTTATCAGCCTATCGAAAGGTTCACTCCCAGCTGCAGGACAAGCAGCTGGAATTGAGCCAAGTTGAGCACAAGTTGCTAGAAGCAGAAGGGAAAGTGGTGGTTTTGGAATGCCATCAGAAGCTATTGCGGGATAAGCTGGATCATTATCAGGGGATAGCAGAAAAAGCCACAGTAAAAATAGCACAAAATAAATATAGAAAAAGGAGAGGCAGGGTCAATAAGCAGAAAGTATATAAGGCGTTGGCTATTGCCACTGCAGAATGGAACCTGGATAGGTGGGACGGAGATAGTTGGGATTCCTCAGACCCGGATGGGTACTCGGAGGAAGAAGTAAAAGAGGAGTTACCATACAGACAGGCTCAACCTGTTAATAGGAGACAAGAAAAAACTGTGTTGGGCCCGAGAGACGCCCGATACTTGCTAATGATGGGCAACCCATACAGCAGATGGGGCCCGGAGGGGAACCGCTGCTGGGGCCAGATGGGCAGCCCCAATATCTTACTGAGTTGGTCCCTGATACACGTATGAGGACCACCGTGGAGGATTTCACGTAGGCTGAGGTAGATGATATATTAACCCGGTTTCGCCAGCAGCCAGGAGAAGGAGATTTACAATGGATGGTCAGAGTTTATGATACTGGAGGGAGAGGAGTGAATTTAGATGCCCAGGATGTTTTGCGGTTCATTACACTAAGCCGTAAGTCTGTGATACAGAGGGCAATTCGACAGTATTTTCAGGAAAATGTGGGGGTGGGGACTCAGAATTTGTCCCAAATTCTGGTAGCTGGGTATTTGGACAAATACCCCAATGAGACAGATATGCCAATTTTGGAGAAACCATGGTTTACATTGCAGAATGCACATTTGCCCCTTGACTCACTTGATCGTTTGTTTAATTCCCAAGCAGATGCAGCAGCTTCGATATCAGTGGCGGAAACTACGCAGCCGACTGAGCTGCATCCTTCTGAAAAAGCGGCATGGCTTCAGGGTACAGCCCTTTGGGCACACCGAAAAAGTGGTCACTTTGGAGAAAAAGTCACTCTTATGGCCTTTTTCGCTTCCTCGTAGTTGGATGCAAGATCATTGGGCATAGCTTGGTAGGCTGCGAGAACCTCACCCATGAGGGATGTTGCTAACCTTATGGCCCATTGGTCTTTCGGCCAACCACTCATGAGAGCAATACATTCAAAAACTTCAAGATAATCATCTACATCATCATCCTTTGATAACTGTCCAAGAGATAATACCCCCTTCCCTAGGGTTCCCAGTCCAGATACTGTTCCCAGAGAACCTGAGACAGTCTTAAGGGCATCCGTTGTCTGTCTCTGCTCGCCGATCCAGGCACCTAGCATGTCCAACAGCGGCTTTTGCTGAGCCCTTAGCATCTCTGCCATTCTCTCCTGGGCTTGGGCTGACATCTCCTGCTGGTGTCTGAATCTGTCCGCCATCCAATTCATCAGGTCTGCCGTCTCCATCTTGGTTCAGCTGTAATAAAACAGAAAGCAAACAACCCAAGTGTGGCTCACACACAAACGCCCCCTCTCTCCGCTTCCACTCCGGTTCTGCACACCCCCACCCTCTTGTAGCAGAATCCACAATAACCCCTTCCTATCTACGGGTTACCTGCTACAAGTGGTGAGTCTCGCTTCACAGGATAGCAGTATCACTGGAACACTGTATCCAGCCCGCTTCTGCTGATACTCCACTCCACGATTTCCTGCAGAACTTGGTAAGCTCTTCAGAGGCACTTGCGCTGCTTGGTTTCTTTTCCAGAGAACTTCTTTTGGATATAGTAGTATACAAGACCTTTGTATCTGTGAGGTAGTAGTTTGATCCGAAAAACTACGCCAGCTGTCGTGTCCACCACTTATATAGGCGGCTGCCTAGTGGGAGTGGGCGGACCACATATTTATTTGTATCCCTTTAAGTGCTGCGGTCTCTGTTCCCTTGTAGTTGTGGCACAGACGAGTCAGCAAGGAATAGGGTTAACAATAAGTTTTATTGTTATTGTTGCACAAGTGTTCACCTACTATCCCAATAACACAAATAAAGGATACTTCTCCAAAGCAAAAGTCTCTTTAACTGAAACAGGATTATTCAGCTTCTAAACATACAGGCATGTTCCTTTCACAGCACTGTCTTCGAGCTTCTTCCTGATATAAAACATTTACTGCTTTCTCCTTCAGCAATGAAAATGCTTCCTTAAAACACCAAAAGCAGTAGTGCTCTTTTCTTCCAGGTTTTTGCCTAATTGGCTTGGTTTGTATGTTTAGTATATTATACGGGTTCCTGGGAAGCAGATATTGTTATAGGTAGGAACTGGGGCATCCAGGCAGGACATTCACAGTTCCCTTAGTATTTGTCACAGGGTCTCTTGAAAATTTACAAGCATGACAGGGCTTAAAGATGGGAGAAAATAAAATGTTTTTTATCAGGCAAAAATGACCTCAGGATGGCTAATATCCCTCATACAGTGACAAGTCACTATAGGGAAATAGCAGACGCTTCACATCACAGGTCAAATAGCCTAAACCATCCAACCATATAGATGTAAACAATTATATAAACTTAATACACCCCAAACAATTCACTTAGGAATCTATATCCAGTAATCTTCACAAACATTCACCTCATACAAACCACACACCCATTAAAAGCGTCTAACTTGAATAATCATAGCAGTACAGCTGGAGTCATCAGTGCAGTCCCAAAGCTGAAAAAACATAACACAAAATTACTCCCAAGTAAATATAAGCTCACAAATAAGAGCACACTGTACTTATCTGAAGTAAGCAGCTTAAACAGCACACAGTCTCAATGGGACCAAAACCAACGGCTCTTCAGCTCACTGCCACAAGCCAGCTCAATGAACCAGCCAGAACTTGAGGAAAAACACTTCTCTTTCAGGCTCTAGACTTAAAACTTTAACTCTCCATGCTTGCCCTTGACGCAAGCTTCCGTTTCGCCAAAAGGCTTTATCAAAAGGGCTTACAGCAATGGAACAAAAAAGCCTAGATCTAACAAACTTTTCCTCACGTTGAAAAGCCGCCCCAGGTGCTCCTTGTGGTCTTGGGCAAGCCACTTAACCCTCCATAGACCATGTTCTCTGTAAAATAGTTATCTCCAAGTTATAATGCCCTGTTCAATGTAATTTCAGTTTGTTCAATGTAAACCGCACTGATGCAAAATAGCGCGGTATATAAGAGAATGTAAATAAAAATAAATACTAATAATCACGCGAAACTCGGACTTTGTTCCCCCACCCGACATCAAGATAAAAGACACAACTATACCTATAAAATTGGAAGTAAAGTACCTCGGAGTGACCCTGGACAAGGACCTGAACCTCCAATCACACATAAGCAAAACCACCAAAAGCACATACCACAGAATGAGACTCATCAGACCACTGAAGCCCCTTCTTGCCCCTGAGCACTTCCACACAGTCTGCCAGGCACTCATAACCCCACTACTAGACGTCTGCAATCCAATCTACCTGGGACTAACAAAACAAACACTCAAACCGCTGCAACTGGTGCAAAACACAACAGCCCGCATAATAGCTGGCACCACAAGACAAGAACACATCACACCTATACTAAGAGAGCTACACTGGCTCCCAATCAGCTCACGCATCAAATACAAAACGATCATTAACATATTCAAGATCAAACAACACTCCTCAGCCACCAGCCTACACACACTCATACAACCTGACACAAGCACACGACCAAGGAGAAGAGGTACCTCCAACCGAGTAAACACCCCAAAAGAATTCACCAAGACCCGCAAGGACACCGCAGAATGAGCACTCTCCCTGGCCGCCCAAACAATCTGTAACTACCTCCCAGATGAGCTGAGATTAATGACTGACTTCAAAGACTTTCACAAACAGCTGAAGACAACTCTCTTCATCGAACACTATGGACACATCACATAACATGCTAATCAACCTAGAACAACAGACATATCTACACCCTGACCCTTGTATATAAGAATGTATAATAGCTCAAACTGTATAATAGCGCACATTGTAGAAAGATAAATTTAATCAAAGACACACCACCTCAAACACACAACACGCACCACTGCATGAGAACACAAGAACACTTTATGATTGTGTGCTGTGGAGACCGCCTTGATTGAAGGATAATGCGGTATAGAAATACTGTTAAATAAATAAATAAATAAATAAATCTCTCTCCCCTTCAATCTGTTCAACACTGCTGCGTGGCTAATCTTCCGCCAGCCTCGTCATGCTCATATTATCCCTCTTCTCAAGTCACTTCATTGCCAAACTACTACTCCTGCTGACCTATAAGTGCATTCACTCTGCAGCTCCTCACTACCTCTCCTCTCTTTTTCTCTCCCTACATCCACTCTACCCCCTAGGGAACTCCGCTCTTCTTGCAAACCTCTTCTATCTGTGCCCTTCTCTTCAATTACTAACTCCAGACTTCGCTCCTTTCACCTTACTACTCCTTATGCCTGGAATAAACTACCTGAGTCTGTACATAAGACGTTTTCACTGGCCCTTCTCAAATTGAGGCTGAAAACTCACCTCTTCACTGCCGCTTTTGTAAGTTGAGTCGCCTGATCTCCTTTGTGTTTCCTTACCATTCCCCCTAGCAGTATCCCATGTCTACAGCAACTGTGTTGTCTGTCTTGACTAGATTTTAAGCTCTGACGAGCAGGGACTGTCTTTTACATGTGTCTGTGCAGCGCTGTGTATGTCTTGTAGCGCTATACAAATGTTCAGTAGTAGTAGATGAGGGTCTCAGTAGTGTGTGTAGAAAGGAAGGGGCATAAGAACATAACATAAGAAGATAAGATATGCCATACTGGGTCAGACCAAGGTCCATCAAGCCTAGTATCCTGTTTCCAACAGTGGCCAATCCAGGTCACAAGTACCTAGCAGTTTCCCCAAAAGACACAGGTTCCACAATGCTTGTACTGGGTCAAGCATTGATATTCTGGGTCCCTTCTTAATAATGGTTTATGGATCTTTCCTCCAGGAACTTGTCCAAACCTTTTTTAAACCCAGCTACACTAACAGCCTTTACTACATCCTCCGGTAACAAATTCCAGTGAGAGGAACCGAGATGGGAATTTAAGCAGGAGCAAAGTTCCAAGTGAAAGGCTGCACAGACACTCTGATTGCAGGCAACGTGTGAGTAGCTCTAGTTCAGAAAGAAGCACAGCTGCATATGAGCAAGTGGCTGATTGGAAGCTCTGGAGACAGGAGTCAGAGTCAGACCCTGGTGAGCAGCTTAACAGCCGGAAGCAGAGGAAGCAGTCTGGGGACAAGAGGTTGCCTGTACATTTGCCAGAAAGGGTACGGAAGGCCAGGAAAAAGGTGAGCCCTTGTAACTCTATTAAGGCAGTACTCAAAGAGACTGGTGTCCTAAGTTCCTCCCCCACAGCTTCCTCAGGGGCTTAGAGTAGCACAGAACAGAAAAAGCTATCAATGTACTATTGTGGATCAGGAACTGGTTAAAAGATAGAAAGCAGAGGGTAGGGCTAAATGGCCAATTTTCCCAATGGAGAAAGGTGAATAGTGGTGTACCCCAGGGATCTGTGCTGGGTCCGCTGCTTTTTGACATATTCATAAATGACCTGGAAAGTGGAATAACGAGTGAGGTTATCAAATTTGCAGATGACACAAAACTATTTAAAGTTGTTAAAACCCAAGAGGATTGTGAAAAATTGCAAGAGGATCTTGATAAATTGGAAGACTGGGCATCAAAATGGCAGATGAAATTTAATGTGGACAAGTGCAAGGTTATGCACCTAGGGAAGAACAACCCAAACTATGGTTACACCATGCAAGGTTCCACATTAGGAACCACCACCCAGGAAAAAGATTTAGGCGTCATTGTGGATACCATGTTAAAACCCTCGGCCCAGTGTGCAGCGGCGGCCAAGAGAGCAAATAGAATGCTAGGTATTTATTTATTTATTTATTTGCATTCTCTTATATACCGTGCTATTCTGCATCAGTGCGGTTTACATTGAACAAACTGAAATTACATAGAACAGGGCATTATAACTTGGAGATAACTATTTTACAGGGAACATGGGCTATGGAGGGTTAAGTGGCTTGCCCAAGACCACAAGGAGCACCTGTGGGACTAGAAACCCCAGTCCTTCCGGCCCGGTTGCTGTCCTCTAGTGGGATTTGAACCCCCAGCCTTCCGGCCTGAAGTACCTTGCCCCAACCACTAGGCCACTCCTCCACTCCATGATAAGGAAAGGAGTGGAAAATAAAACAAAAGATATTATAATGCCTCTATATCGTTCCATGGTGAGACCGCACCTTAAATATTGTGTGCAATTCTGGTCGCCATATCTTAAAATACAGTCTCTAAAATGCTTGTATGCAAATGCTAGAAGTCTACAAAACAAGATGGGAGAGTTAGAATATATAGCACTAAACGAGAGGTTAGATATGATTGGAATATCAGAGACATGGTGGAAGGAGGACAACCAGTGGGACACTGTGATACCTGGGTACAAACTATATCGTAATGATAGAGCTGACCAAATTGGTGGAGGGGTTGCGCTCTATGTTAGAGAGGGCATTGAGTCAGAAAGGATTAAAGTTTTGCAAGAAACAAAATTTGCTGTAAAATCTCTATGGATTTAAATTCCATGTAAAAAGGGGAAGGCGATGGCAGTGGGGGTGTACTATCGTCCGCCTGGCCAGAATGAACAAATGGATGATGAAATGCTCAAAGAAATCAAGGAAGCTAGCAAAAGTTACAGTGCAGTAATAATAATGGGTGATTTCAATTACCCCGGCATCGACTGGGTCAGTGTCACAACAGGACATGCTAGGGAGATAAAGTTCCTAGATGAAATAAATGACTGCTTCTTGGAGCAGCTGGTTAATGAACCAACCAGAGGGGAAGCAATATTAGACCTAGTCCTTAGTGGAACACCAGATGTAGTGCAAGAGATAAGGGTGTTGGGGCCACTTGGCAATAGTGATCATAGCATGATCACCTTTGATTTAATTAGTGGAGGAGGGATAGTAAGGAAATCCACAGTACTACCCTTTAACTTTTGAAAGGGAGACTATGATAAAATGAGGGAAACAGTTAAGAAAAAACTAAAAGGAGCAGTTGCAAAGGTTAAAGACGTACATCAAGCAAGGTCACGTGATGCGAGCTCGCTAGTGGCAGCATCCTGAACGAGCTCCGCTCCCCCTCTTAGCTAAACCGGCTAAAAATACCGTTTTACCCCGGAGTGTGAGGGAATTTCTTGAGCCCCGTGCATCACAGCGGCACACGCTCTCAAAATACCGGCGGTGGAAGTCCGAGGCCATGGCATCCGCAGTGAAATCTGCCCGCAAAGAAAAGGAGCGGCAGGCGGGTGCGAGCAAGACGGCGGAGGCCGCTGGGGGACCACGCTCTCCGAAATCGCCGGCTCTTCTCGACGAAATGTCGGCTGCAGTAGCAGAGGCTCTGTCGTCCCAGTTTGCGGCACTGCACGAGAAAATGGACGGTCTGAGGACCTCAATGGACACTCTGGGCGGTCGGCTCCGGGAGGTAGAAGAACGCCTGGGACAGGCCGAAGATGGCGCTACAGTGTTAAAACACGAGGTGGAGGGCCTGAAAATGCAAGTTGCTCAGCAAGCGGCCAAACTCGATGATCTCGAGAACCGCACCCGCCGGAACAACTTACGGTTCATGGGGGTCCCCGAAACAGTGCTGGATCGAGACCTTCGTGAGTACCTGGAGGCTTTGGTGGTGGATCTCCTGGGAGATAACGACCCCGCAGAACGGCCCTGCATTGAAAGAGTGCATCGGGTGGGGAATGCGCAGACCCGGGATCGGCGGCCGAGAATTGTGCTGGCTAAGTTCTTGCGGTTCCCTCTCAAGGAGAAAATCATGCGGGCAGCGCGGCAGAAGGGAGATTTTACCTATGAAAATGCTAAAATCCGGGTGGCGCAAGATTACTCAATAGCGCTCAGTAAACAACGGCGAGAGTATGCACCCCTCTGCGAGAAGTTAATTACAGCGCAAATACGCTTCTCCGTGCAATATCCAGCCCGACTGCACATTTTCTATCAACATACTCACAAAGTATTTGAATCGGCAGCAGCGGCTGGGACTTATGTGAATCAAGTGGCGTCCTTGCCGCGGGACCATCAGCCGGCTTCATAATGGACTTGGGACATTGTCCTTGTCTATTTTTCTATTTTTATTTTATTTAGCTAACCCCGCGGTATAGCGAGTGCAGCTGTTTTGTGGCTGTGAGGTAGGGCTAGTATTGGGGCCGGTCGTAGAGCTGGCCCTCGCTGGCCCGATGATACGAGCTTGGCAGTGCCGCTCTCGGGGGGTTAGGTGTATGAAGGCCTACAGCTGACTGCGGAGGACGGTGTGCAGTGCCCCCTTTGCAGTGACTTGGGCCTGCCGGTCCCTCCGCCATTATAACCCCTTCGGGCTGTTGTCGGAGGATGCACCTGGCCCCTATGTGATAGTGCATGGGACATGTGAGTGCTCTGTGGCCTCGTGCATCCTCTGCTTTTTTTTTTTTTTTTTTGCATTAATTTACTTTTGAGTTACCTAGGATATGTGTTAATGCCGAAGTTTGTTTAAATTTCCTAGTATTGATGCCTTCTCCCTTTATGCTGTGTACTGTTTTTTTTTTTTTTTTTGGGGTAGTGGATTGGGGGAATGCTCCGGTCCCGACCCAGTTATTTAGACCCTGGGGGAGGTAGCTCACTTTAGGTGGGTTATGGGTTAGAGACGGGGGGATTGTTTCCAGGACGAGGGGGGGGGAGTAATTAGGTGGGGTGGTATGGTTTTGTTCAGTTCTGGGGGGGGAGCGGGTGGAGCTCAGTGGGACCTCAGTAGTCTCCCTTAGAGGAAGCGGGGGGAGGGAGGCTTTAGGTAAGCATCAGGGGGGGAGGGTTGGGATGGGGTGGGGTGGAGTTATAAGTGTTTGGGGCTGGGGGGGGGGAGGAGGGGTGTGGCTGCCACTACTCAGGATTGGATTAAGCGAATTTACCCTGTAGAAGATAAGCCAAGGAATTATAGCAGTGAGGGGGAAGAGACCCTAGGCTGGGGGGGTCTCTTCATAGAACAGCAAAGTTACTATCACCGGCCTAAAGGTCACAAGCTGCCGTGGGCATGGTGAGGATCATATCATGGAATGTTTGTGGGTTAGGAACACCTATTAAGAGATATAAAATACTTAAGGCCCTGGCCAGGCAGCGGTGTGATGTTGCGCTACTCCAGGAGACCCACCAAACGGCGGAGGAACATGCAAAGCTTGCCCGAGATTGGGTGGGCCAAGTCTGGGGGGCTCCAGCGGTGGGAAAGAAGGGGGGTGTTGCCATCCTAGTACACAAGAGACTGCGGTTTACTTTAGTTAAACAGGTGTTGGACCCCGCGCGGACGTTTTCTCTCCTTTTACATGGCATACTGGAGGACCGGGAGATTATCCTGGGTGCTCTATACGGTCCGAATGGGCCGGATGCCGGCTTCTTTAACAAACTAGCAGCAGAAGTCGAACAATTGCCCGACGTCCCCCTCGTCCTTGGTGGTGACTTTAACGGCGTCCTTGAAACTGATTTAGATACCTCGCGGGAGACATGTACCCGGGAAAGGCAGGCGGTCTCTAGGATTCTGCAGAGACTTCGTTCTCGACTCCATCTGGTCGACCCCTGGCGCCTCTTACACCCCTCTGAAAAAGATTTTACTCATATTTCCCGGGCTAGAGGTTCTAGTGCTCGCATAGACTATGTTTTAATCTCAGCGGCTCAGTTTGCGCGTATAGAGGATGCGAGGATTGGCCCGCTTGAGGTATCTGATCATGCCATGGTTTGGATCGAGTGGCAGGGTGGCGGCGGACAGGATTCCGCTCGCTTATGGCGGTTCCCCCTTGACTTATACAAGGACGCTCAATTTCGGCAGTTTCTCTGCGACCGGTGGCGGGAATTTGAGGGGAACCACAGAGGCCATCAAGATGACCCTGAATTGGTGTGGGAGACGGCCAAAGTGGTTCTTCGTGGCGATATTATCGGCTATGTGGCTCGGAGGCGCAGATTGTTGAATGCGCAGATAGTGCGACTTGAAGACCAGGTAACCCGAGCGCGACGCCTAGTCGGACGCTCCCCGACGGCCCAAAACCGGAAAAATTGGTGGGAACTTCAGGTTGCATTGAATACACTGTTACATCAACGAGCTAAGAAGTCCCTACTTTATTATAAATATAAACTATATTGTTTTGGGAACAAGCCTGGTACCTTGTTAGGGAGATGCCTACAAGGGCAGAGAGGCACGCGGTTGGTGGCTGCCCTCAGCGACCGCCACGGGAAACTGCATAGTAGTAAAAATGAGATTAGTGTTCTTTTTAAGGATTTTTTTCAGGCCTTGTACCAGGCCGAGGGGTTCGATCCCATTGGTATGGCTCAGTACCTTGATAGGTTAGATTTACCGCGGGTGACGGAACAACAACGGACTCTTCTCGATCAACCCATTACTGTACAGGAAATACAGCGGGTGATTTTGACTGCGACTTGTTATAAGGCACCTGGCCCCGATGGCTTCGGGGCCGAATTTTATAAGATATTGTCTGAGGGGGTTAGCCCAGTATTGGCGGAGACGTATCGGCAACGGGTGGGAGGGGGAGGGCGTTGTTGGGGGGATAACCAGGCATACATTACCTTGATTCCTAAACCCGGCAAAGATCCTCTGCAGGCTTCGTCTTACCGACCTATCTCTCTATTAAATTATGATATGAAACTTATGGCAAAAATCCTGGCGGACCGTTTGGCAATTGTACTCGGTGATTTAATACATGATTCGCAAGTCGGGTTTGTCAAGGGTCGGCATGCGGTACGTAATTTGCGAAAAATTTTAACATCATTGGAGTGGGTGCATCTGCATGGCCTGCCCTCCTTGCTGGTGAGCTTTGACGCTGAAAAAGCGTTTGACCGCGTAAATTGGCAATACCTACAGCATTTATTGCCACGCTACGGATTGGGCAATTCTTTTTGTGCGATGGTGCATAGTCTATATGAGCAGCCCACAGCGCGGGTGTTGTGTAATGGAGTTCTCTCGGAGGCATTTGCTCTTTCCCGGGGAACTCGACAGGGGTGTCCACTGTCCCCAATGTTATTTGTTTTGGCTCTGGATCCACTGATCCGAAGCGTAGAGGTGACCAAGGAGATAGGGGGGGTGGTGGTGGGTGATAATGAGTTTAAAATATCGGCCTTTGCGGACGATATGCTGGTACATTTAACTACTCCCCATGAGTCTCTTGAGAGATTAATGCAGGAATTCCGGCTTTTTGGTAGTTTCACCGGTCTTCGAATTAACGAGGACAAATCGGAGGCCCTTGACGTGTCGGGCCAACTCCGTGGACACTGGCCAGGAGACTTTCCTTTGAAATGGGCGGACCGGAGTTTTGTTTACTTAGGGATTGTCTTACCGCGGCTGCCCCAAGAATTGTACGGTAGTAACCTGAACAAGATTCTGACTGGCATGAAAACTCAGATGAGAGCCTGGCAGCCCCTACCACTGTCGTTGTTGGGGAGGGTAGCTGCTGTACAAATGGTTATCCTCCCTCGAATTTTGTACTGGCTGCAGACTCTACCGGTCTGGCTGTGGAAGCGTGATCTTCATCGCATAGAATCTGAGATTCTGCGTTTTCTGTGGAAGGGAGCCCGTGCTCGTATTCCGATGGCGCGAATGACAGGTTCCTGGCGTAGTGGGGGTATTGGTCTCCCAGATCTATGGTCGTATGCTTTGGCCTGCCAGGCACGACATATTGCGGACTGGTTGGGCGGGACTAGTGTCTTTACCCCTCGGCGCCTGGAATCGGCGGCGATGGCTCCTTTGTCTCTACTGGGGGGTTTACATGCGGACTCTGCCCAATTGCCGGTTGGTGCCAAACGAAGCTTGCTGGTATCGGCGGCACGCCGCACCTGGCAGCAATTGAATAGCTATTGGAAACGAGATTGACGGATTTCGTGTTGGTTGCCTCTGTGGGGGAATTCTAACTTCCTGCCAGGGTCCGAGACGGTTGGCTTTTCTCAGTGGCGGAAGAAGGGGATTCGTACTTTAGGACACACGGTAGGCCTGACGGGGGCCTGTAAGACGTTCCGGGAACTGAGTACTGAGTACGAACTGCAGCCTTCTCATTACTTTACATATTTGCAGCTTTCTCACTATGTGGCTTCTTTATCTAGGGAAGAGCTTGCGGCGGAGCGATCCGCGCAGCTTATAGAATTTTTTGGTCTTGGGGAGGACTTACCGCCCTCGATTGCCAGAATGAAGAAAAGGATTGCGAGCCTTCGGGTGGCACCAAGCTATGCTAACGTGGAGCAGACCTGGGCGAGAGAGCTGGGGTCGGCGATACCGGTGGGCTCCCTCCGAAGGGCATTGGTCCGGATTGCCAGGCTGGTTGAGGGGTCCCGCTGGCGGGAAATCCAGTTCAAGGCCTTAACCCGAGTATATTTTTCACCTAGACGAGCTCTGAGGAGTCATTTAACACAGGATGGGTCGTGTCCTAGATGCTTGGAGCCCCTGGCTGACTTGGCGCATATGTGGTGGGTATGTAAGAATATCCGCCCTTACTGGCGGCGTATTCACCTCTATTTAGGGGAACTGTTGCAACAGCGGTTTCCGTGGTCGGGACCATTTGTAGTGGTGGACCATTTGTCACAGTCTTGCCCAAGTGGTAAGGGTCCCCGACTTTTGGTGCGGAAGGCGTGCCTGGTGGGGAAGGGTCCCATTCTACGTCACTGGCGGGAGCAACTTCCACCGACCTTCCTGGAGTGGCGCAATAGTTTCCACCAGCTGATGTTGACGGAGTGTTGGCGGGCCAGGAGTCATGTCAAACGCTGGACCACCTTTATGCTTGTTTGGGAACCCTATATCCAGCAGTTGGGCCCCTACTGTAGGAATGTGATTCTGCAAGAGGGTCTTTAGGGGTTGGCCGTAGCGATTAGGCTCCAAGGGACCGGGTCTGATACTTTTCTGGTAAGTTAATTCCTTGGATCTAGTTGATTTGTTCTTGTGGCATGCTACTGGGTGGGGGGGAGGGGGGTTGGGGGGGGTAGGGGGGGGTTGTAGTTCACAGGAAAAGTATAAAATCTTGGTTCAAAATGATTTTTGTTTTGATGGTTGTCGATACGGGTTCTGTAAATGTTGTCTCGCAGCGGGGATCAGAGTACACCCTGCTGGGGCTCTTGTTGTTTGCTTTTGTCTGCCTGTTATCTGCTGTTGAACCTTAAATAAAGTATATAAAAAAAAAGACGTACATCAAGCTTGGGTGTTGTTGAAAAATACTATCTTGGAAGCCCAGACCAGCTGTATTCCACGCTTTAAGAAAAGTGGAAGGAAGTCCAAAAAACTGCCAGCATGTTTAAAGGTGAGATCACAGAGGCTGTTGTTGCCAAAAAAGCATCTTTCAGGAAATGGAAAAAAGAGCCAAACGATGAAACCTGGAAACAGCACAAGCACTGGCAAGTCAAATGCAAGGCATTGATAAGGCAGGCAAAGAGAGAATTTGAGAAGAAGCTTGCTGCGGAAGCAAAAACGCGAAATAAAGACCTTTTCAAGTACATTCGTAGCAAAAAACCTGTGAGAGAGTCAGTTGGTCCATTAGATGATAAAGGGGTTAAAGGAGCACAAAGAGGCGACAAAACGATAGCGGAGAGACTGAATGAATTCTTTGCTTCGGTCTTTACTGAGGAAGATGTAGGGATGTTACCCATGACTGAAGTGGTATTTAAAGGTGTGGAAGAATTGAAGGAAATATCGATACATCGGGAAGATGTCTTACAACTATTAGATAAACTGAAGAGTAGCAAATCACCTGGGCCGGATGGTATACATCCAAGGGTGTTGAAAGAACTGAAATTTGAGATTGCAGACCTGCTATCAGTAATCTGTGAACTATCATTAAAATCATCTCTAATACATGAGGATTGGAGGATCGCCAATGTAACACCAATTTTTAAAAAGGGTTCGAGGGGTGATCCGGGAAACTACAGACCAGTGAGCCTGACATCAGTACCGGGAAAAATGGTAGAAACCATCATAAAGAATAAAATTACTCAGCATGTAGATAGTCATGACCTAATGGGAGACAGCCAACATGGCTTTAGACAAGGAAGATCTTGTCTTACTAATCTGTTATGTTTTTTTGAAGGAGTGAATAAACAGGTGGACAAAGGTGAGTCGGTTGATAATGTGTATCTGGACTTTCAGAAAGCCTTTGACAAAGTTCCTCATGAGAGACTTTTGGCAAAACTAAAGAGTCATGGGATAGGAGGCAGTGTACTACTGTGGATCAGGAACTGGTTAAAAGATAGAAAGCAGAGGGTAGGGCTAAATGGCCAATTTTCCCAATGGAGAAAGGTGAATAGTGGTGTACCCCAGGGATCTGTGGTGGGTCCGCTGCTTTTTGACATATTCATAAATGACCTGGAAAGTGGAATAACAAGTGAGGTTATCAAATTTGCAGATGACACAAAACTATTTAAAGTTGTTAAAACCCAGGAGGATTGTGGAAAATTGCAAGAGGATCTTGATAAATTGGAAGACTGGGCATCAAAATGGCAGATGAAATTTAATGTGGAGAAGTGCAAGGTTATGCACCTAGGGAAGAACAACCCAAACTATGGTTACACCATGCAAGGTTCCACATTAGGAACCACCACCCAGGAAAAAGATTTAGGCGTCATTGTGGATACCTTGTTAAAACCCTCGGCCCAGTGTGCAGCGGCGGCCAAGAGAGCAAATAGAATGCTAGGTATGATAAGGAAAGGAATGGAAAATAAAACAAAAGATATTATAATGCCTCTATATCGTTCCATGGTGAGACCGCACCTTGAATATTGTGTGCAATTCTGGTCGCCGTATCTTAAAAAGGATATAGCGATTTTAGAAAAGGTTCAGAGAAGAGCCACCAAAATGGTAAAGGGGATGGAAGGCTACTCCTATGAAGAAAGGCTAAAAAGGTTGGGGCTCTTTAGCCTGGAGAAGAGACGGCTGAGGGGAGATATGATAGAAGTCTATAAATTAATGAACGGAGTGGAACGGGTAAACGTAGATCGATTGTTTACCTTATCAGAATATGGACAGACTAGGGGACATGCAATGAAGCTACAGGGTAAACTATTTAAGACTAATAAAAGAAAATATTTTTTCACTCAACGTGTAATCAAACTCTGGAATTTGTTACCGGAGGATGTAGTAAAGGCTGTTAGTGTAGCTGGGTTTAAAAAAGGTTTGGACAAGTTCCTGGAGGAAAGGTCCATAAACCATTATTAAGAAGGGACCCAGGATATCAATGCTTGAACCAGTACAAGCATTGTGGAACCTGTGTCCCTTGGGGAAACTGCTAGGTACGTATGACCTAGATTGGCCACTGTTGGAAACAGAATGCTGGGCTTGATGGACCTTGGTCTGACCCAGTATGGCATATCTTATGTTCTTATGTTCTTATGATTTTAGAAAAGGTACAGAGAAGAGCCACCAAAATGGTAAAGGGGATGGAAGGATACTCCTATGAAGAAAGGCTAAAAAGGTTAGGGCTCTTTAACCTGGAAAAGAGACGGCTGAGGGGAGATATGATAGAAGTCTATAAATTAATGAACGGAGTGGAACGGGTAAACATAGATCGATTGTTCACCTTATCAGAACATAGAAAGACTAGGGGACATGCAATGAAGCTACAGGGTAAACTATTTAAGACTAATAAAAGAAAATATTTTTTCACTCAACGTGTAATCAAACTCTGGAATTTGTTACCGGAGGATGTAGTAAAGGCCGTTAGTGTAGCTGGGTTTAAAAAAGGTTTGGACAAGTTCTTGGAGGAAAGGTCCATAAACCATTATTAAGAAGTGACCGAAGATATCAATGCTTGACCCAGTACAAGCATTGTGGAACTTGTGTCTCTTGGGAAAACTGCTAGGTACATATGACCTAGATTGGCCACTGTTGGAAACAGAATACTGGGCTTGATGGACCTTGGTCTGACCCAGTATGGCA
Organism: Ichthyophis bannanicus; assembly: GCA_033557465.1. NCBI lineage: Eukaryota > Metazoa > Chordata > Amphibia > Gymnophiona > Ichthyophiidae > Ichthyophis > Ichthyophis bannanicus. The sequence goes on from CM066031.1 coordinate 54,677,107, forward strand.
TATCTTATGTTCTTATGTTCTTAGCTGCTTCCCTCGCCTTCCCCACCATTGCTGGAGACAGCGTCTGACGTGCCACATTTTAAAGGACCAGCAACCAATAAGAAACCGTACTAAAGATGACGACAACAATTGCATGAAAAATCAAACGTCAGCCCTAAACAAATCCCTTATTACTAAAAGATTGAAACTTCAAAGTGACGCCCGGCAGAGCATTAAAGAAAAAGCGCCCACTCGATCTTATCATTTAATCCATTAAGGCACAAGGTGTTTACAACATAAATCCATTTCTGTTCTTTTTGCAATAATAATCGACCTCTGTCGCCTCTTCTTATATTGTATGGAACATGTTCTAGCACTGTGCAACGTAATTCCTAAAAGAAAAAAAAGATCTAATTAAAGACTCCTCTATGGTGCAGCGTGATAAACAAGAACATTTTTCCGGGCTTCCGACACGCTCACGGCACAAAAAAGAAGGGGTGCCCTTTCAACAATGAATACCCTTATTAACCTTTCTGATGTAGCACTGTCACCAGCACAGAAAGAGTTATTGGCTAAAGGTTTATCTTTCATTGATGGTCCCCGATATGACAGTTTCCAGAGTAGGATAGCTGTGGAACGATTGGTATAGACTTTGCAATTGAAGATCTTTCTCAAAGATAAACCAGATATTCAAGACCTATCAGTGGTTCATTCAAAATCTAATTGGACTCCTCCCAGACCTCTGGACCTAATAGTACATACTTTTAGGCATCTGGTTATAGCAGATTTAGAGAAGATGGAATCGAGGTATAATAATTTACCGAGAAATTTATCATTTATTTTATTTATTTATTACAGTTTCTTATATACCGCGCTATTCGGTATCAGCGCGGTTTACATCATAACATAACTACCATAACGACAAGTTGTCAGGTTTTACATCGAACAGGGATACAAACTTGGATAACAGGGTAAACTATGTACATAAGCTATTTACACGGCAAGGATAGGTAAAAATCAGAAAATGGGGTCTGTATTCTAAGATGGCGACAGGGATTTGTTTGAGCTGGGATGCCTAAGCGAAAGGGCAAGCATCGGGCTCTTCCCGCTGAGCCTTCTGCAAAACTCTCCTTCTGTGAAGACCGGACCGATGGATCGATACGTCCAGCTTACCGAGCAGCAGCAGATTGGGGAGATTAGAGGGGGCATGGAGATGCCGGCTCAGGATATCTTGGCTTCTTCTGCCCCGGATGTGACTCTCTCCCCAGATGGTAGGTCTCCGCCTTCACCGCCGAAGCTGCCGGGCTCCTCGCCGACGAGCGCAGCTGTTCCCCCTTCTGCTCTCGGTGTCGGAGGAACGGTGGGTGAGCGGGGCTCATCCATTGAATTTGCAGCATTGCAAGATCTATCATGAATCATTAATATCACGATTAAACGTGCTGACAAAGGTGGTGCTGTAGTAGTCTTGAACACTAAAGATTATGATATGGAGGTTTTGCGACAATTGAATAACTGCAATCACTATCAACGTTTATCAACTGATCCGACTGAAGAATGACAAAAATCAGTAGAGATGAACACTGCAGAGGCATTACGCTTAGGTTATCTGACGGAAAGGGAGAAATCCTTTTTGAATCCACCATTTCCTAAAGTACCAGCTTTTTATGTTTTACCAAAAGTTCATAAAAATCTGACAACTCCTCCTGGCCGTCCGATTTTGTCAAGTAACGACTCTTTGTTAGAACGTGTTGGAATTTATCTTGACATGTATCTGAAACATGAAGTTCCGAAAATTCCTTCATATATTAAGGACACTACGCATTTTTTACGATTTCTCAAAGATTTCGGAACAACTGAACAAATTGAATGGATGGCTTGTTTGGATGTAGCAGCTCTATACACATCCATTCCTCAGGATGATGCGTTACAAGTTCTATCAAAAACATGGGATGCCAGGGTAAAACCACATAAAGTACTGAAAGAAAGATTGCTTATACATAGTCAGGCATAAGCCCTAAGAAAGAGTTAATATCATTTGTAGCTCTTTCTTTAATACCATTCCTTGAATAACTCTGTAGAAGAAATTGGGTAAAAGGTTTAGATAACATAAACATTAGCCTATGTTATTAGAAAGATAAGTAAAAGGCAAGGTGTTTATCCAGCCTCTCAGTCTCACTGTCTCTGGTCAGAGATATCAAATTGTCAGTGTTAGGATTAATTAGAATTAAGGCCTACATAGTCATGTCTGAGAATATATGTATGTCTTTTATGATGGTCTATGACGTGCATGCCTATAGAAAAATATATTATGAATATACGTAACACTAGACGTAGAATGTTGTTGTTAAGTGCCGTCGAGTCGGAGTCGACTCATGGCGACCCTCTGGATAGCTATCCTAAATTGTGTTCGGTCTTCAGTCAGGCGGCTCATTGCTGGACAGACGTAGAATAGAATATGTATATTATGAATATACTTGATGTGAGACGTAGAATAATAAAGTGAAATTATGCTGTGTAATGGAATCTTTACCTATAAATAAAGAGGCCTAAAGCTTTGATTTCAGAGTAAACATAGGCAACTGCCTGGCTTGCTCTCCCAAAGCGCTTTGGTCCTGTGTTTATAATACAAGTGTATTGTGTATTATTTACAGATTTGTGTATTATCTAAAGATGAAGATCAATTAACCTTCTCCTTGCCTTGTGTGTGGATTTCTGTGACCCAAGAGCCCTATCTGTTATTAGGTGAGGGGGGAGGGGGGGTGCAGAGTATCTTTCAGTTGGTGCCGTAACCGGATCAGATCTCTGCATTCAAGGCAAGGGCAGAAGGTGCCTGAAGATTTGTGAGTATTATGAAAATTACCAGTGATGGGTAATCTGTTAAATAGACAGGCTCTGTCTCAGATGCGTGAATGGCATGACAGAGCTAGGGCTTTAGTGTTTAGAAAAGGTAGCCCTTATTGTATGCTTCTATTGTATGTGTGAGAAGCAAAGGTGATGTAGCCATCGATTCTGTAGCACATAGGGATTCAGTGACAAAGAGTAATGTGAATTTGCAGTTTCCTTTGGAGGCAACATTCTCTGTAGATAAGGTCCATTGCCTGAGATATGAGTTAGCGGTTAAAGGTAAACCGTGCAAATGTGCTTACATGGTAGGAACAGATGGTACATGATGAAAACATTAGGAATGTTTATGTTTTGAAACAAAAGTTGTTTGTGTTAGGAAATGTACCTATTGACCAGCTGAGCAAGTGCAGGTCACTCGTGTAGCAGAGCTAAGAGAAAAAGAAAATATTTAAAAAGAAAAGTTAGGGGGAGTAGAATTGTGTATTTTGGATATTTGGAATGTCTCCCAGCTCAAAGAATTGAGAGCATGTTTGAATCAAGAAACGGAAAGTGTTGTACTTGTAATAAGAATCTTAGAAGTAGCAATAGGTCATAGAGTTTCTGTTGCAAAAAAAAATTAGCATTCTCGGGAAATAAATTATCTATGCCTGGAGTTCAGGATAGCAGTAATGATTTGAAATTCAAAGCAGTATTTATAGGTCTTTAAGCAGATTTGTTATTGTGTACTTCTCATTTGTGTGTACTTTTCAAAAAGAATTAAGTGTTTCTGATGAAGTGTGATCAATTATATTTTGATTTAGGCTCTATTTAGGATGTTCTATTCAGCCTAATTTATGTTCTGCCACTGTGAAACTGAAGCAGCTGTAGGAAATGATATTGTGACTACTTAAAGAAGTGTTTGATTTGACAAAAACTTTTCCGAATTACAGGGATAACCCTGGTAGATTTGTGTCTTTATGGTCTCAAATAATTAACAGTTATAATCCTACTTGGACAGATCTAGATAATTTGCTCAGATCTGTTTTTTTCTTAATCCAGCTGATTTTCATAAGGTTACTCATCCAATTAGGGATGACAACTGGCAATGGCCACTGACAGACCCTGTAACAGATTTTCAAGAAAAAACACAAAGAGATAATTTTGTTTTATGTAGAGAAAAATTGTTAGAATCTATAAAGATAGTATGTAAACCTGTAAAAGATTGGTCGAGGTTAACATCTCTAAGGCAGGATAGGGGTGAAAGTTACAAATTTTCACACTAGGTGTGTGCTAGCTTTTAAAGACTATTCTGGTGAGGCAGAAGACACACCTTCAGGATTTACTAATATTTTTGTAAATGGATTGATTCCAAGAATAAAATAAATTTTAGAAACTTCAATAATAGATTGGCCAGCTAGAACAGCTGATGCAATTTTGGAAGGGGCTCGATAAAGTGAATTGAAGTTCCTCAAGGAACAACAAGAACAACAAACCAGATTAGATGTAAAAAAAGCAAAGTTGCTTACATTTGCAGATTGCTTCCATGCAAACTCCCATGGGAAGGGGGAGGGGTAGATTCAGAGCTAGAGGAGGTTATGTGAATTCTCAGCGAGGGCGTGGACAGTCCAGAGAGCTACGTACTTGTTACACTTGTGGAGAGGCTGGACATTTGCAGTGAGACTGCCCCCGGAATCGGAATCCTGATGGCCAGAGAGCTGATTTCCCCCCTCCCCCTCCAGTACAAGCTGAATTCACTCCAGTATATCAGTGCTTCTCTAACCCAGAAGATTGTGGAGGTGATACATGGGATGCATGACTACTCCTGAATTTGATTGTAACTCCTCCGGGTGAGTTAGAAGCTAAACTGGGAGGTTCTAATTTGAAATTTGTTATTGATACTGGAGCTACAACATCAGCACTGCGTTTACAGAATTTGCCTGCTATCTATCATGCTCAATTAGCACAAGCACCGATAGTACACTGTGAAGGCACTGAGGGAAAGATAATTCCTCATCGTAGACTTGAATATTTACTTTTACAGATTGGAGAGATTGTATATCCAACTACTTTTCTTGTGGGAGACACTTTGCCAGTGAATCTCCTAGGTCGGGATTTTTTCTTTGGTGTCACATCATGCTACTCTATCCTGGATGGGTGGCAAATTCTCTTTCCACCTGTACTCTCTCTCTGAAGTGCCGTCTCCTGCAGATGCCAGTACTATTCATCCTGCTCTTGGAAAACTTCTGTCTACTTTGTGGGCAGTGCCGGGATCAGATGTTGGATGCCTTTCTATCCCACCTGTGAAAATCACCATGAGACCTGGAGTTCAGCTTCCTAAACCCAAGCAGTATCCACTGCCAGCAGCTGCCATTGAGGGAATTCATTCTGTGATTGAAGATCTTCAGAAGCAAGGTGTCATTTATTCTACAACTTCATTATGTAAGACTCCAATTCTTCCTGTACTAAAGGCTGACGGTAAGACTTATAGATTTGTGCAAGACCTGCAAGCAGTAAATAATGTGATTTTGCCAATTTTTCCCTTGGTACCTAATCCACATGATATCTGGATGCAGATACCTTCAGGGCACTGTTCCCTCTAAGCTGCGCGTGTGTATGCATGCGCACACACCTCGCCGAGTGAGCGCACATACTTTACAACAGAGCGCACAAAAATTACGGTTCTGATTCTGATAGAAAACAACACAGACATTCTTAAAATTGAAAAGTTGTTGTGTATTTATGGTTTTCACAAGTTCTACAATATTTTCTAGTGCAATCAATGTGGTGTACGTACTGTATTCTGACGTGTAGTCAAATTTTAAAGTATATAAATCCGAGTGTCGTTTTGTGGCGCACAAAAATTTAACCTTCCTTCAAAAGCTGCACAGCTGATATTTTATGCGCACACAGCCTACAGAAAATTAGAGGGAACATTGCTTCAGGGACTACCTGGTTTTCTGTTGTGGATTTAAGTTCTGCTTATTTTTCAGTGAAAATTAGCAAAGACAGCCAATTTTTATTTGCCTTCTATTTTGACAATAAGCAATATACCTGGACCACTTTGTGTCAGGGGTATACTGATAGTCCTGCATATTTCTCGCAGGCCCTAAGAACTGCATTATTTGATGTAAGACTCGACCATTCCTCTTTAGTTCAATATGTGGATGATTTGCTTTTATGTTCACCATGTTATGAGTTTGTCTCAGCTCATGTTACTAATTTAGGTTTGAAGGTTAATCTGTCTAAACTGCAATTTGTATCTCAAAATGTTACTTTCCTGGGTGTTGATTTAACACCATCTGGTCGTGCAATTACCTCTGCTAGATTAAAACCTATTCTGTCATTGCCTTTTTCCAGCGACACCAGTGTTATTGTGTAGCTTCCTGAGTTTATTAATTTTCTGTAAATAATAGCTAGTACATTTCTCAAGATCTTACTGCTCCACTTTATACTCTTATTGGGAAAGAAGGATATGAAGGCCTTATTGTACCCCCATTATCACAGTGGGAGGTTTGTTTTAAATGTAAAAATTGCACTGGGAAATGCACCATGTTTTATATAATTATTCTTTACCATCCAAATTGTATGTGGCTCTTTCTGATTCCTCTGCTACCTGTGTGCCTTTACAAGCTTTCCCAACTGGTTGCAAGCCAGTAGGCTATTTCTCAAAGTGATTTGATGCAATGACTTTGGGACTCCCACTATGTCTACATAGTTTAGTAGCAGTGAGTTGTTTTTTTTTTTTGCAATTGAAAATTAGTGATTTTCTGGTTCTACAGCGCCCTTTTGTTCCATTTAACCAAGACTCAGCCTTTTGTCCTCCACACGTTTTATTGACTCTGGAATTAATAATTTCTTTGCTTCATGTTTCAGTCTGTACTACATCACTATGCAACCTTTCAACACTTGTGGAGGAAGATGGGTCTCATAATTGTTTCCAAACTGTACCTCTACCAGCCCCGGATTATACCTTTGTTTGTGGATAGTTCTGCTTTTAGAGATGACAAGGGCAAACTTCGTGTAGGCTATGCAGTCACTACGGTTTTGTGGAATGCAGTTTAAAATGCAAAGGACATTCTTCTTCTGAAGATTTTGTGTCAAATTTTGCAGACCACGAAGCACAGCGAGCTGTTCTTCAAGCATCAGTGTTCCCGACAGTGCTGTATTTAACACCGTTTTATTTATTTTTATTTATTTTTTTATTTATTTATTTAACGGTCTTTTCTATACCGCCCCTTCCAGAGATCAGGGGCGGTTTACATTGAACATTGAACATTTTAATATGACTTTGTTTTCCCTTTTATCTTTCTTGTAGCAATAGCAAGATACTTCCTTTGAAAACCCAGACTCTGACTTCGTGGGGTGCTTCCTGTGATGCTCCGGGCTGCTGGAAAGAGGATCATCTGCTTATTTGTCCTGACAGTCTTTTGTTTCTACTTGCCCTGTTCCTGCATTATAAGCTTTGCCGCTGTGGCTATGAATTATGTCTTTTTGGTTCTCCGGTATCACCTGAACTTCTGTTATTTTTTTTCTTTGGCACAGCTTGTCTGCACTGTTTCAAGACTGGCACTGTAGGGTCAGCTTAGGGTCAGTTATTCAGATTTCTGCCTTCCAAACTCTTTTTGATTTTGCAGCCTGTTTTGCAGATTTGCCCTGTGCCAGAGGAAGGAGGTGGTATTTGTCTGGATGGGTAGAAGCTTATCCATTACCAGTTTATTCCTGTTTGGGGTGTTCCTTTTGTTCTTTCTTGTCTGGGTCCAGCCATTGTTGCGAGTGTCTGGGAGGGTATTGAAAATTTGGTTTGGTATTAAGAGACAACTGCATACTCCTTATCATCTGCAAAGCTCTGGCCAGGTGGAGCGGATGAATAGGACAATCAAAGGTCACTTGCGCACTATGACACAGGATTGGGCTACAGATTGGACGGAAGCCCTTCCCTTTGCCCTTATGGCAGTGTGCAATTCCCCCCAGCATGCTCGGAGAGGCCTGACACGATATGAAATAGTTACTGGACGTCCAGCTACTTCTCCACATGAATTGGCAGTTATCCCGGATCCTCAATTGTTGCGCAGCGATATTTTGACTTATTGCTCAAGGTTGCACTCAGTTCTGTCTGTTTCCCCTTTATTGCAGGTGAAACCTCAACAAGATGCTCCTTCGGAAACGTCACATCTGGAAGTAAAGCCGGAGGACTGGGTCCTGATTAAGAATCTGCATCCAAAGACACTTCTGGCTCCCAAGTTCCTAGGTCCATTTCGTGTGCTCCTGGTGGGATACTCAGCTTGTAAAGTGGAAGGACATTCTCGTTGGATACATCTTACACAGTGTAAGAAGGCTCCTTCACGGGCTCCAGAAGGTGGTTCCCTGCATCAGTGAAGCAAGAGATTGCAACGCAGAGACTCATTGGACATCAGTGATATTACAGAAAAGAAGAAGAGACTATTCTGATTAAGTGCTTTTTGAATGAACTTATTATGAAAAAAAACCTTTGTCCAACATTTACACTACTGATTAGGTGGATATAGTTAGTTTGAATTAGTATTTTACTGATATAGATGCAATGACCTTTGGGTATTTAACCTCTACTTCATGACGTAATTGAGAATTAAGGGGTAGTTAAAGCTATATTATATATATTCATCATATTAAGAAGAGTAGGTGTATTTTTATTTTGTCTTAGCACATTTATTTTTGGAGTGATTATAGTTTCAAATATTTAGAGGTCTGCTAAGAATGTTTCAGTATTTGGTCTTAGTTGTGCTGTGACATATTATTATTATTATTAATGAAGCAGTGCTGCATTTAGAATCTTGGGAAAGTTATGAGGGATATCCAAATATTTTTGAGTCACATTTACACTCAGTTACAAAACATTTTAATCTGTCACATTGTGCGGAGATGGAAGACATGTCCGCGAATGCTCCATTGAGTTTTTAAGAAGATGCTATTTGTATTGTAGTTATGTTTGGTGTTATAGTATATTATAAGTAATTTGAATCCCCAAAAGTACTTTTGTGGAATTACCAACTACTTTTTTACTTACTTTGGCTGAGTTAGCACTGAAGAAGAATTAATTTGTGTACAAACAGGAATTTTTCCAACAGATTTCAGGGACAGCCATGGGAGCTACTTTTTATTTATTTATTTATTTTATTTATTTATTTATTTAACAATCACTTATATACCGCATCTTCCATACATCAGTTGCGGTTCACAATAAACAACAATCAACAAAGCAGAGTTTGTTTTACATATAACATCATATAACCAAAAGACAATAAAACTTGAAAACAATTGTTAAAGTTAACTAGCACAGAACAGTGCAGAACTATATACATTATATACAGATATACATTGTTTAGGGCTTAAGCATATTGCGAAGTACCGTTACTGCTATGGGAATTTTCATAGGTCATGGGATATCACATAAGAAAACAGGTTAGCCTTTTGCTCCCTCATTAGCAAATCTATATATGCAATTTTTCAAAGATCAGCATGTTTGATGCATAACTAGAGGAATATACATTATTAAATGGTACAGGTATATAGATGATATTTTTTTTGCAATGGAATGGCTCTAAGGATCTTCTGAATGAATTTTTTCAGTATTTGAATAGGTGTAATGCCAGTATTAGTTTTGAAATCAATATACAAGCTCAATAATTGGATTTTCTAGATGTTAAGATCAGTAAATGACTCGAAGGATTTTTTTACTACTGTATATACTAAACCTACGGACAGAAATATTTTACTACATTTCACAAGCTTTCATCCAGAACATTTAAAACAAAGCTTGCCATACTCACAATTCTTAAGATGCCGTCGTATCTGTTCTACACTGCAAGAATTTGAATTGCAAGCAAAAACTATGATGCTTAAATTTCAAGAACGAGGCTATCCTAGATCAGTGTTGAAAAAAGCATACAAAAGAGCCAGGTACAACCATGGCGAATGGCTTCTCAATTCTAATCATGTAGAATTAGATTCAACATTTCCATCTGAAACATTGTCGATAACGTGTGTTGTACAGCATTCAAGTCTTTCTAACCGTATAGTGGCTTTGTTATGGAAAAGATGGGGTTTATTTAAAACACATCCTAAACTCTCGGGCTTTACTTTACGCATGGCATACAGTCATGGCAGGAATTTAAGGGATTGGCTCTGTTCCGCCATTCCGCATCAAAGTGATACTATTGTAGTGAAAGGCCATATGGCATACGATCAGTGCTACTTTTGTCAAATTATGGAAGGTACGCTTTGTACAAATTATCAGAATAAAATTTGTCGATTAATATATAATACAATCTAATACCTCGTTTGTGATATATGCACTATGGTGCCCCTGTTTCAAACTATATGTAGGTAAGACTACACTCTTTTGAAGACGCGACTCGCAGAACATAAATATAGTTTGAATAAAGCACGTAAAGATACACCATTGATACAACATTGGCTAACATTAGGTCATTGTCTTGAGGAATTACGTTGCACAGTGCTAGAACATGTTCCATACAATGTAAGAAGAGGTGACAGAGTTCGATTATTATTGCAAAAAGAATAGAAATGGATTTATGTTTTAAACACCTTGTGCCCTCATGGAATAAATGATAAGATCAAGTGGGCGCTTTTTCTTTAATGCTCTGCCAGGCGTCACTTTGAAGTTCCAATCTTTTAGCGGTAAGGGATTTGTTTAGGGCTGCCGCTTGATTTTTCACACAAGTGTTGCCGTCATCTTTAAGGTTTCTTATTGATTGCTGGTCCTTTAAAATGTGGCACGTCAGACGCTGTCTCCAGCAATGGTGGGGAAGGTGAGGGAAGCAGCTTGATAGCTTTTTCTGTTCTGTGCTACTCTAAGCCCCTGAGGAAGCCAGTGGTTGGTGAAACAAAAGCTTTTGTAGGGTATGAGTTGCTAGAACTGTAGGAATGGCTGAATGAAGATTGTAAGAAGGTACTCCCACCTTGTTTTGATATTGAAGATATTCTTGCGTTTGACACTGGTTCATTTCGATGTGGGATGCTGACCACGGATTTCTAAAGCTAAGTAACTGTAGACCTATTCAGGCGCATTTCCTACTGTTTATATCTATTAAGCTTTACTTCTGTTGCTTTACAGGAGATGGAAGACATGTCTGCGAATGCTCCGTTGAGTTTTTAAGAAGACGCTATTTGTATTGTAGTTATGTTTGATGTTATAGTATATTATAAGTAATTTGAATCCCCAAAAGTACTTTTGTGGAATTAAATGATATAGTTAAAACATTAAAAAAATTTTGAAAAATATTTCTTGGAGGCTGTAATGACCGGTGATGTGAGTGTCAGCTGTTCCCTATAGTGAAAATTTCACTAAATGTAGGGTATAAGCCATCCTGAGGTCATATTTCCTTTTGTAAAATAGGAATTTAAATTGTATTAATTTTTGGAAGAAAATTTTGTTGACCTTTGAGTCCTGGATTAAGAGCTATTTAGTTGGTTGTTTAATACAGCTCTTATACAGTTATTTTTGATGTGCAAAACTAACCCATTTGTAGAGATTGCTCCCAGATGAAACCATGTACATGTACTAAGTGTGGTAAAAGCTTCTGTCAGAAGGCAATCATTATAAAGCTTCAGACAATATACACACAGGAGTGAACTCATATATATGTATTGAATGTGGTAAAAGATTCAGTCAGACGGGAGACCTCACAAGACACTAGACAATGTACCCAGGAGAGATCAAAAGGAAGAACAACATGAGCTGATGAAATGTCGTGTAGTTGGAAGGAGAAAGAATATAAGTTTTCTCAAGCCTTGCTTAGTGCCTTCACATGGTGACCCGATCCTGTTGTAAATCTCAGCAAAGCAACACTACAACTGCCAGTTTTTGGCAGATTCCCTTTGTAAACCCTCTCAATTTAAATACAGTATTTGTGCGTAAAGGTAGCAGTACATTGCAAATGCAATGTGTGCCTTTGAGTCAATGCTGACTCCTGGTGACCCAGCAGCTCCTGACCGGAGGTAGACTGCCAGGCCTTTCTTCTGAGGCAACGGAGGGTTAAGTGACTAAGGCCACAAGGAGCATAAGTGGGATTTGAACGCTGGTCTCTTGGTTACCAAGCCAGTGCTCTAATCATTTGGCTACTCCTCCACTGCAGTATACTATCTCTTCTTTATTTGTAGAGGTACAATTAATTGCAGTTAAACCTCTTAACTTTTAAATTAACTTCTGTGGTTTATCTCTTACTGCAATAGGTCCATGAATGAATTCACCACGCTCTTTATCTGCAGTTGGGATGTTCTCTTAATTTGCAGTGTCTGCACTATCGCTACCACAGTCTCTCTAGTCCTAGTGTGTAGGCTATGGGTGGGCACCTTTTATTCGGGGGATTTGTGGTCAGTATATATTCTTCCTTTATACTACCTTTGTGCTACAAATACTATATTTAAATTGAGAGGGTCTACAAAGAGAATCTGCCAGAAACTGTAAGAAAGAGGAAAAGTACCACAGGAAATGCTATAAAAGCGACTGACACAAATTGAAGGTCCCTAATTTCAAGAGAAAAGTAAAAAAGTGCATGAGCTACAGTATAATACTGTAAAGCAATCGAGTTTTCTGTATAAAAAGAGAGAGAGAGAGAGAATGAGCAGCACCTAGGTAGAAGCACCAGAAAAAAGGTATATGCAGAAAAAGAAAGAAGAGTCCCAGTCCAGGAAAGAAGAACAAGGGAAGCTGGTAGAGAAAGAGAAAGGCAGAGCCTGAAAGAATATGAAAATAAGATAAACAAGGCCATAATCTGTATAAAAAAGTTCCCATCTATGAATATTACAGAAATAACGGTCCAGCAAAAATCATTAGTGAGTGAATTCTACTGACAAAACACAGGGACAGAGGAAAACATAGAAAGATAAAAACTCCTTCATGGAACAAACGCAATGAAGGAAAAACAAAATCACTATATGCAGAAGTGTCCCTGATAGACGGATTTCCCAAAGGGGTAAATTTGCTAAAGACAATGAGAAAGATCCAGAACATGGAACTGGAACCTGCTGCATTTTCAAAAGAAGACCTTCAATTCATATCCTTCAGTAATAAGCTGAAAATAGCAGCAGATACACCACAATTGCCAAGTTACCCATTTCCAGGCGTGAGATATTTTGCCAGTTCTGGTTTTACGTTTGCACTGCAGTACAGTGTGGTATTTGCAGTCCTTGATATTACCCATTGGAATCAGTGCTGCAGGTCCCAAAATGCATCAGAATGAGATTATCAGAAATCCAGGACTGGCTTATAATCTCATTCCTGGAACTGGGTAACTTGGCATCTCTGATACACAAAAAGAGAAGCATGAGCTCTCCTTTGGAGACTGTCCCCTGTTTTAGGTGTGCGTATGTTGTTTAGTGTTGCACTTGCCACTTCCTGTGTCAGTTTCATTGTGTTTGTGTTCGTCTCCTTCTTCCTGATGTCTAAAACTGAGGAGGAGCAGGTCGTTCCCACTGTTTCAGGCTATGGCTAGTACAGTTTATTTTCTCCCATCTTTAAGCCCTGTCATGCTTATAAATCTTCAAGTAACCCCTGTGACAAATACTAAGGGAACTGTGAATGTCCTGCCTGGATGCCCCAGTTCCTACCTATAACAATATCTGCTTCCCAGGAACCCATATAATATACTAAACATACAAAACAGGATCCACTCTGTGAAGATACAAACACACTTGCAGGTATACTTTCAAAAGTAAAGAAAATCTTGGGGGAAAAAAAGACATCAGGATCTCAATACAGCCAACGCAATGGGCAACAATGCCTACACACGGGCTCTTTCTCTGCTTGAGCCGCACTGGCTTCCTGCAGTCGAGTATCCTTTCATCACCTGTCTCAGGAAAAAAAAACCATTTCAAATAGCTGGAAAAGTTTTCAGACAGCAAACTGGGACTGGTAGTTATAACTTCATAGCTAATAAAGACGTAAATACAGGCAAACTAGCAAAATCACTAGATAAAAATGGCAACAGCAGTATAAAGACTTAGGTGTTTGTTTACTAAATGGCGGTAGCGGACTCCGTATGATATTGGAGCTGCGGCCCCATTGATTTCAATTGGGCCGCGGCTCCAATATCGTATGGAGTCCGCTACCGCCGTTTAGTAAACAGACCCCTTAGTTGAAAGTGGGTACACCCCAACAGGTCAGATTTTTGGAATCAGAGTGGATCCAGTTCCTATCTAGACATCCAATGCAAAGTGGGGCTTTGTATACAGTCATTGTACTCACTTAATACTTTACCATTCTAACAAAAACATTCATTTTGGTTTTCACTCCAGCCCCTCCCTTCCCAGTTCACAGCCCAACAGGAACAGGCCCTGTATAACACACAATCAGGTCGATGCAGTAAACTGGTGCTAGACATAGTATAGTAGCATAGTAAATGACGGCAAATAAAGACCAGTATGGTCCATCTAGTCTGCCCAGTAAGATGGCCGGAGTAAGATGGCAGGAGTAGGTGCCACTCTGTGCAGGCCACCTCTCCCCATATGCTGAATCAACTTTTTACATGCCCGACAATGCACACTTTTTAAAACATGATGCAACAAGGATAGGGTGTGCAAATGAAGAATGCATTAGCCATGCACATGCAAATGAGCCACTGCAGTGTTAAACTGGGAGAGCAAGCCAAACACCTGCACACAAGACATCGGTGCTAGTTTGGCTTGCTCTCCCAGAGAAATGCACCCTGCATGGCTAATTTGCATATCATCCCTGACAGTATTTTGATGGCATTGGGGACTATAGCAGCAGCGGGGAAAGCCCCCGATGCCATCAAAATACTGTCGGAGGCCGGTGCCTCAACAATAAGAGAATCCCAGGTGGCCCAGCAGCCCCAATCCCTTCCGATAGTATTTTGATGGCATTAGGGATGATCACAGCATCGGAAAAAGTCCCCGATGCCATCAAAATACTGTCAGGAGCCAGTGACCCAAAAGAAAGTGACTACCTGGTGGTCTAGCGGAGCCTGAATCCCCCATGTCCTATCACAAATTAAATTAAAATAACCTGGTGGGCTAGCAGCCCCTGTAACTCTCACCACAAATTAAATTAAAATAACCTGGTGGTCCAGTGTTCCCTGAAATCCCCACCCCACTCCAAATTAAAATAAAATAACCTGGTGGTCTAGCAGCCCCTAAATTCACCCCTCCCACCCGGTACCTTAAAATAAGCGGGAGCGCTGCCTACACGTGCCCGCTGTGGGTCTGCTATCTTGAAAAATGGCAGTGCCTGGTCCCACGCGGTGCATCCTGGGATGCACTGGGTGAGATCAGACTGCCATATAAGGTAGACTATATTTATTATTATTATTTTATTTATTACAATTTCTTATATACCGCACTATTGTCAGCGCGGTTTACATACAACAAAATGACCATAACAAACTGCTTGGCTTCACATAGAACAGGAGTAACAACTTGGATAACATGTTTATGCTTTACAGAGAACAGGAGTTGCAACTTGGATAACACAGGGAATGCAAACTGAACTAAATACATTCAACAAAAGCCAGTGCCCTTCATCCCCACCTTCTACACATCCCCTTACAAGATTTTAAAAGGATCCAAACTGAGAAATGTAATTACCAACAGCTACTAAAATGTGCACTTATCAATTCCAGATCAACACGCTCAAAATGGCCAGCTGTCAATGACCTTATAACTCTACATGATCTCGATATTCTAATGATAACAGAATCTTGGTTATCCGATCATGATAATGCTCTAATCAACCTGATGTTACCACCTGGTTATTCAACCTTTGCCTGCCATAGGTCCCACCAGAGAGGAGGTGGAACACTCATTTTTGCCAAATCCGACCTTCAATTTACTATAAAGAATTCTATCAGCTCAACCTACCTGGATATAATATCCATATCGAATGAACACTGTTCAATAAATCTTTTATACCGAGCACCAACTGCATCACCAGATGACCTCCCGTCAATAATCGACTTAGCTTGCAACTCCGCTAACCCACGCACCCTAAATGTCCTGATGGGAGATTTCAACCTGCCATCCCTACATGATACACATTCGACAGCATTCCTCGACGCAATGAATGAGCTGGGCTACACGCAACTTATCAACTCCCCTACTCATAACAAAGGTGGCATACTTGACTTGATCTTCATACCACAGACCGCTATCAACACCTCCCAGAGTTTGTTACTCTCCATAACTCCGGTACCCTGGTCCGACCATCATTTACTCCTATTTCACATACCCACCAACAATCTTGGCATTTCCAGCACCAAAACACACGCTCCCACTAGAACCGTGACAACACACTTTCGACCACTTGTTAAGGATACAGCTCTCGAGAAGATCCTACCTCTACTCACCAACAATTCTCTTGATCCAGATGAATTGGTTTCCAATTGGGACGACACCCTCAGAGCTGCCTCCTGCCTATCATCCGTCAACAAAAACCAAGCGAAACGCGATCACGCACCATGGTACTCTCTGGATCTACGAACATCGCTCATCCAGCTACGTAAACTAGAAAGACAGTGGCGCCACAATCGGACTCCTGAGGCACTTGGTGCATACTCCACACACCTGCAAGACCACCGAAGAAAAACCATGGAAAAAAGAAAGTTGTATTACTCAGAACTACTAAAGCGATCACTTAACAAACCTCATGACCTATTTAACATAGTGAAGTCACTAACTGGCGATCCAGCACTAGCCCAAACAACCTTGCCCCAGCCGCAAGACTATTCTACCTACCTTCAATCTAAGATGATACAAACCAAGGACAACACGAATACATCCATATTTCATACCTCCCACGGACTTCCACAACCAACCCCATTACTATCATTCTCCAAGGTATCCAACAAAGAAATTGCAGATATCATCACATCTATCAACCTCACTACTGCCCCCAATGATCCCTGTCCTGCTAGTTGGATTAAAGAATTGCGCCATGACCTCAGTCCATTTATATGCAGAATTTTGAATCAATCATTCATAACAGGATCCTTCCCTCAAAGCTTAAAAAACACTTCAATCCGCCCTCTGCTAAAGAATAGTAAACTTGATCCATCTAAAGTTGAGTCATTCCGGCCAATCTCGAGCATCCCACTGCTTGCCAAAATCATGGAGAAGGTAGTCCAACGGCAAATCCAACACCATGTTGATACAGTCGCACCACTGGACCCATCCCAACACGGCTTCAGGGAAGCTCACGGAGTGGACACCATCCTCACAACCCTCTTCAACAACCTAATCACAGGAACTGACAATACCAACCATGGATTCGTCCTCATTTTTTTAGACATAGCAGCTGCATTTGATTCAGTGAACCATGAAACACTTCTAGATCGCCTCAAAGATAAAGGTCTGCAAGGCTCAGCGCTAGCATGGTGCGAATCCTATTTATGTAACAGATCACAACAAGTCAGAGCAGGTTCCAAAACCTCCGAACCATTCTCACTAAAGCAAGGTGTACCCCAGGGTTCCTCCCTCTCGGCATTAATGTTTAATATATACATGCAGCCCATTTGCGCCTTAATCCGCTCCTTCAATGTCCAATGCCTTGCATATGCAGACGACATCTTAATGTACCTTCAATTTAAAATCGATCAACCAGATTTCAATCCAATTATAAGATGTTTTGAAGCTGTAGCAGATTGGCTCCTCTCTCAAAATCTCCGCATTAACCATAGCAAAACAGATGTACTATTCATCTCACGGAACCAGAAGTTCACGCCACCTCCCTCTCTTCTAGTCAATAACATTGAACTAAAGTCCAAAGCTACAATTCGCTACCTGGGCATCATCCTCGACCAGCGACTTGACATGTCAGCACATGTTACAAACACAGTTAAAGCAATCTATCACAAGATCCGATCACTACGCCATCTCCGCCCACTGCTTGACTTCCCTGACTACCGCTCAATTTTCCAAGCCTTAGTCATCCCACACCTTGACTTCGCCAACATTATCCTACTGGGACTCCCACAATCGACTCTTAACCCGTTACGCCTTGCCATGAACTCAGCTGCAAGGGCACTGTCCGGGCTTTCAAGGTCTGACCACATAACGCCAGTTCTAAAGAACCTACACTGGCTCCCGCTACGGGCCAGAGTCCAATTCAAGGTTCTTGTCATGACGTTCAAGTCATGTAAGAATCTTACTCATACACCCATCAGCGATCTCCTCAACAGCACACCAGATAATAGAACTAGAAGATCTACTTCGTTGAATAAACTTGAAGTCCCAAAAGTGTTGGTAAAATGTAAGAAATCAACAGCAAGTAGAGCCTTCTCCATTGCTGCACCTATGGCATGGAACGCCCTCCCAGCAGAAATCCGGGCCATCCCAAATTTGGCACTATTCCGTAAAGCCCTCAAACATCACCTGTTCCTACAATATTACCCTGACAGCATTCCCGACATTTACAATGCCCCCACCTCACCTCCCTGCCTAACCCATCCCTCAGATCATCTTCCTGTAGATAATGGCTAACCACTATCTCTCCCACTGACCTCCTCGACCATCTAGCCAACCCTCTAGACAAAGGTCATATTTTTATTTACCGTAAGAGCACTATATTTGTTTATAATATGTACATAGTTCCTCCCTCGTTTTTACTCCATGTTTTACATTCCCTGTTCAATGTAAAAAACTTGATGTAACTTGCTTACATTCTTGTATGTTCTGTTTCAAATGTAAACCGCACTGATTATAATAGCGCGGTATATAAGAAATATAAATAAATAAATAAATAAATAAAATAAATAAATAAATACATATGTACAAGGAGATCGAGTCTGAGAATTTAGGGTGTACATGTGTGTACATGTGTGCGATAGGGTTGATATGTTAACTTGAGGAGGTAAGGGAGCGGCAATTATGTAGGGGTTGGGTTAATCTGGTAGTACTGAGTAAATAAATGGAATTTGAGAGCCTTTCTGAATTGTGTTAAGTCAGTAATCGCACGGATGCCTGGTGGTAATGCGTTCCAACATTTTGGGGCATAGATACTGAATGCCCTGCTAGATGTTGCGGTTGTGTACTTTGTTGAAGCCTTTGGTACTACTAGCGCATTCGTTGATGAGGTTCTCCTTATTCTGTTGGGAGGAATGGGTTGAATGATGTCGGTTAATGAGGGGGAGGTAATGCCATGGATGGATTTGAAAGTGAGTAACAAAGATTTGAATGCAAGCCTTCCTTGTATGGGGAGCCAATGAAGTTGTATTAGGATAGGCGTTATATGGTCGCATCTTGCTGCTCCTACTAAGACTCTGGCTGCGGCATTCATGGCAAGTTGCAACGGATTGAGCGTTGATTGAGGGAGACCTTGGAGAATGGCGTTGGCAAAGTCAAAGTGTGGCAAGATCAGGGCTTGGTATATTGTTCGGAAGTCTTCCGGGCTTAGAAGGGATTGCAGGTGTCTGAGTGACCGGATTTTGAAATATATGGCTCTGACTATGTTGGATATATGGGTTTTCATATCTAGTCGTTGATCGAGGGTGACCCCTAAGTACCGAATTGCTGATTTGGTTTGGAGCTCCGCTTCTTTGACCTTTATATGAGGTGGAGGGCAGAAATTCTGGTCTCTGGTGATGAATAGCACCTCAGACTTTTTGTGTTGGATCCTGAGGTTTTGTGACAGAAGCCATTCGGAGACTGCGTTGAAGCAGTCGATCAGTGGCGAAAGGTCCATTTGTTGTGTGGAAAATGGCATGAAGAGGAGGATGTCATCAGCATAAATTAGACAATCGACCTTGAATGATCCGATAATGTTGAAAATAGGTTGCATGTAAATATTAAATAAGAGAGATGAAAGGGAAGACCCTTGGGGGACGCCTTGTCGTTGATGGCAGTCTAATCCCACCTGGTGCATCCCAGCACTCCCACTTATTTTAAGGTACTGAGTACAGGGTGGTGGATTTAAGGGCCTCTAGACCACCAGCTTAATTTAATTATGGTGGGGGTTTCAGGGGCTGCCAGACTACTAGGTTATTTTATTTTAATCTGGGATGGGGGGGTTAAGGGCTGCTAGCCCACTAGGTTATTTTATTTTATTTTAATTTAATTTGGGGTGGGGGTGGGGTTTCAGGGGCCACTAGATCACCAGGTTATTTTATTTTAATTTGATGTGGGAGTGGGGGTTTCAGGGGCTGCTAGACCACCAGGTAGGCTCCGGCCCCCGACAGTATTTTGATGGCATCGGGGGTTTTTCCCGATGCCATGATCATCTCTGATGCCATGAAAATACTGTCCGATGGGGGGAGGGAGGGGGAAAATGGGCCTGCTGGGCCACCAGGGATTTAATTTCACTATTTTGATGGCATTGGGGGCTTTGCCCGATGTCAGATCATCAGAGGAGAAAATGATCTAGGCATCAGGGAAAGCACTTGGTGCCATCAAAATACTGTCGAGAGCATGCGTAGAGATAACGGGGTTACTTACCTGTAACTGGAGTTCTCCGTGGACAGCAGGATAAGTCAGCCACACCTGGTGTCGTCCTCCGGGCGGCGCCATAGTACGGAAGTGCTCTCTAGAGCTCAGAAAGATGATACTTTCTGAGCCCACCCAGGTAGCCCACCTCCCCGCTCCGCCCCCTAGCCACCAGTAAGTTCCAAGCTAGTCCGCCGGCTAGGGAGCGGCCCCTAGGGTGGCCTCCTCCAGGGGAGGCGGGAGGGATTGTGTGGCTGACTTATCCTGCTGTCCACGGAGAACTCCAGTTACAGGTAAGTAACCCCGTTTTCTCCATGGACAAGCAGGATTGCGTCAGCCACACCTGGTGTCTCCCTAGCTGGATATGCTGGGGGGAGGAGGCCCATAGAGTCTTAAGGACCTGGATATGAGTTAGACACCTAGTCGAAGATCAACAACTGTATGTTTATTCAGGATTAGAAAGTGCAATCGTGCTATAACAACATAGTAGTGCACCGAGGTGCTAGCAGCGTAACAGTGTCAACAGTGCAACAACAACGACAGTGCAATATGGCAAACAGTGCAAACAACAAATATGGCAAACAGTGCAAACAACAAGCAGTGTAACAGTGCAACAGTAATGTCAATTGTCCGGTGTAAACGAATGCCAGCCACGCCTACCGGTAACACGACTGAGTGGTTGGGATTAGCTTCTGAAGCCGCTGTAGGAGCAGAGCTAATCGCGCCTCGTTGCCGTAGAGAGGACGGCAGCGCCCAGAGCGCAATCCTCCTGAGAGTGGAGGTCAAGGCAATAGTGTCTCTGGAACGTGTGTGGGGAGGACCAGGTGGCCGCTCTGCAGACATCGGCCAGTGGCACTGCGCGGAGGTTGGCAATTGAAGTGGCTAGAGCCCTAAGATGGTGGGGGCCCACTCTTGGGTGCTCACTGGCGTCTGAGGAATCAAGGCAATAAGCGACACAGGCGGAGACCCAATGGGACAGAGTCCTCTTGTTGACGGGTCTTCCGGGTCTGTTCGGGTCGAAGGAAATGAAGAGTTGTTCGCTCTGTCGGATGGCTTGCGTTCTTTGTAGGTAGATCCGGAGGGCCCTGAGGCAGTCGAGAGTGTGTAGGCGCCGCTCCTCGTCCGAAGAGTGAGGTTCCGGGAAAAAAGATGGAAGCTCTATCGACTGGTTAACATGAAAAGTCGAAAACACTTTCGGCACGAACCTGGGATTGGTTCGCAGAGAAGCATGGTTCTGGTGCAGCTGTGTGTAGGGGGGATGTGATACTAGAGCATGCAGCTTGCTAATCCTCCTTGCGGATGTGATGGCCACCAGAAACAGTGTCTTCCAGGAGGCGAACTTCATGTCGGTTGACTGAAGTGGTTCAAAGGGTTCTTGTGTCAGGCGTTGCAGGACCGTGTTGAGATCCCAAGGTGGTACAGGTCATCTGATCGGAGGCTTCAGATTCGACAGGCCCTTCATGAAGCGTGATGTAAGGGGCAGTGCCCCGATAGAAGCGGCCCCTGTTGGCGGTGCATGGAAAGCCGCTATCGCCGAGAGGTGTACTCGGATGGACTACGTTTGCAGGCCAAGATTTGAGAGGGACTTGAGGTACTGCAGGACATTGGGAAGAGGGCATGTGGTGGGCTCGAGACCGTGGCTTGCGCACCAGGTGCTGAATCTCCTCCATTTCAGACCATAGGACTTTCTGGTGGAGGGTCGCCTGGCTGCCAGCACCACGTCCTGCACTTCGGAGGGTAGCTGGAGTTTGGAAAGGCTTAGCCGCTCAACCTCCAGGCAGTGAGAGACAGGGCTCCGAGGTTGGGGTGCCGTATGCTGCCCTCGTCCTGTGTCAGCAGGTCCGGCCTGAGAGGTAGTCGCTTCGGGGCTCCATGCGATAGACGCAGCAGTAGGGCAAACCACATCTGGCGTGGCCAGTGGGGTATCACCAGGATGGCGTTGGCTCTGTCCTGCACAATCCATTGCAGTGTCGCTGCGATGAGGGGCGTTGGTGGAAACGCATACACCAGAGACCACTCCCCCCAAAACACGTCGAATGCATCCGCCGCCAGCCTCCTGGTTGACGGGTGCCTGGAGCAGAACAAGGGGCATTTGGCATTCCGTTCCGTGGCGAAGAGGTCGATGCTCGGAGACCCCCAGTGCCGAAAGAGATTGCTTGAGACCTCCGGGTGCAGGGACCATTCGTGGGGCTGGAGCTGTCTGCTCAGCCTGTCTGCCAGGATATTCTGGTCCCCAGGGAGATAGGACGCCCGAAGGTGGCAACCGCTCTTCAAGGCCAGGGTCCATATCAGTGTAGCCTCCTTGCAGAGGGGACGGGAGCCGGTGCCCCCTTGTTTGTTGATGTAAAACATGGCCACCTGGTTGTCCGTCTGGATGAGGATTGATTTCCCGCACAGTTGCGGGAGAAACGCTTTCAGAGCATATCGCATGGCCCTTAGCTCGAGGAGGTTGATGTGTAGAAGCCTCTCGTGCTGGGCCCACTCCCCTTGAATACTTAGGGATCGGATATGAGCGCCCCAGCCAGTGTTTGATACATCCGTGGTGAGAACAATCTGGTGCTCGCGGGGATGAATGTCTTTGCCCACCGACAGGTTGGTTGGCATCGTCCACCAGTGAAGCTGGGAATGGATCTGTGGAGTCATCCTGATCACAGTGGAAAGAGGTTGACAATGCTGGTTCCAGTGAGTGCGTAAGTGCCACTGAAGTGGGCGCATCTGGAGCCGTGCCATGGGAAGGACTGAAGTGGTGGCCGACATGTGTCCCAGAAGGCGCAGGATGGATTTCGCTGAGAAATTCCCTGCCTTGGTCGCCTTGACTGCCAGTGCTGTGATGGCGTATAGTCTGCACTCTGGGAGGTAGGCCTTCGAAGCCTTGGTGTCGATCACGGCCCCTATGAACTCCAGGCTCTGGGCTGGTGAGAGGTGCGACTTGTTGAAGTTGATGACAAACCCCAGGGAGGACAGCAGTGTCGTGGTTGTCCGTAGTGCCTCCTGCAGTTCTGAGGCTGAGGGGGCCGTGAGGAGCCAGTCGTCCAGGTACGGGAAGACTGCTATGTTCTGCTTGCGGAGGTGGGCTGCCACTACGGCTACACACTTCGTGAAAACCCGCGAAGCTGGAGACAGTCCGAAGGGTAGGACTCTGTATTGGTAGTGCTGGCCAAGCACTTGGAAACAGAGGTACTTCCTGTGCGACTTGTGTATGCGGATGTGAGTGTACGCGTCCTGCAGGTCCAGGGACGCCATCCAGTCACCGGTTTGAATGAGGGGAAGGATGGCGTTCAAGGAGTACATCCTGAATTTCTCCTTGCTGATGAACATGTTGAGCCGACGGAGGTCCAGGATGGGACGGAAGCCGCCAGTCCGCTTGGCGATGAGGAAGTATCTGGAGTAGAACCCCGAGTTCCTCTCGTGCGGGGGAACCTCCTCTATGGCCCGAGAGTGCAACAGGTGTAGCAGTTCCGCTGCCATGGCGAGGCGCAGCTGTTGGGGCGTGTCGCTGATTGGAATGGAGTTCTGATGGGGGTGCCGCAAAGCGCATGCGGTAGCCTTCTCGAATGACCCGCAAGACCCAGGAGTTGGAGGATATGCACTGCCACTCTGGCAAGAAATAGGTCAGGCGTCCCCCGATCCAGTGGCTCACCCTTGGTCTGGCATCAAAAGGAGGGCCCACCTTTGCTGGAGGGCGCGCTGGTCTTTTTTTGTTTGCGGTCCCTCTGCGAGTTTCGCTGGTAAGGTGGCCCTTGGTAGGGGTTGTTTCTATACCTGTTGTTTTGCCATTTGTGGCTTGAAGGGTACCTCTTGTTGGAGGAGTAGTAAGGTTTTCTCTGGAATTTATTTCTCTGGGCGCCGCAGTTGCGCTCAAACCCGTCTTCCACCAAGGTCTGTAGCATGGTACAGTGCTCCTTCATATCATTGACAGTGTCTTTCACCTTGTCGCCAAAGAGAGACTCCCCAGAGCAGGGTGCATCCGCAATCCTGTCATGTGTGTCGTCACGCAGAACAGACGCCCTTAGCCATGACCATCGCCTCGCTGAGATAGCTGTCCCAGCGGTTCTCAGCGCTGTGTCGAAGGAGTCAAAGGTAGCACTGGCTAGGTGCTTGCTGCATTCGGACATGTCTGCGAGAGCCGCAGATGCCAAGATCTGAGATTCCTTTGGGAGGGAGGTCATAGCGGTTTTTAGGTTCGCCATGCACGCATCCTGGTATAGGACTTGTTGAAATTGATGAGCCGCTATCTTCGCATTTAGCATGGCTCCCTGGTACACACTTTCCTCCTGATATCGTCGAGGAGTTTGTGGTCCCGACCCGGCGGGCTGTTGGCATGCGTGCGCGAGGACTTAACGCGCTTGAGGGCTGAGGACACAACGATGGATTGATGAGGTAGCTGCGAAGATGTAAAGCCTGGCGCAGGCTGCACCTGGTACTTTGTTTCCAGCCTCCTGGGAAAGGGGCGGCCAGATGCTGGGGTCTGCCAGAGCCTCAGATGGTTGTCTCGGAGTGTCTGGTGGACAGGCAGTACGAACACGGTTCTCGGGGTGGCAAGGTATTTTAAAACCTCCGGTACCGCTTCCTTCTTATCGTCCCGGCCTTGTAAGGACAGAGTAGATGCCAGTTTAAGCAAAAATTTTGGATAGGTAAGATCCTCAGGGGGCGGAGGTTCCTCTGGGTCTGGGGAGCGTCCTCTATCCGGGGTCGCGCCCCCACTTTGGACCTTGAGGAGCTGAGACAGCAGGCGTACCACTGAACTGGAAGCCAATCCGCTCCGCATGCTGTGACTGGGGCTGGGGGAGGCAGAAAAGCTCACATGGCTCCTTTTGCGCTTCTGGCGCCGATGCTTGGTGTGGCGTCTAGATGACCGGCTGTCTCTGCGCCTGGGGCTCCGATGCCGGCTGGAAGAACTGCTGCTGCTGCTGCTGCTGCTGCTGGAGCCACGGTGGTGTCTTCCTCTGCCTTTCTTGTGTTAGAGCCCCGTTTGCGACGCGATGAGCTGTTGCTGCTCACACTGCTGGATCGTCTGCGCCTCCCTTGCTTTCTGCCTCCATGACGTGTCCGCCCGTCGGAGCTGCTGCTGCTGCTGATGCGGTCTCGTTCCTGCCTTCGGCGCGCAGGGGATCCGGCGCCGAGGAGGGAGGCATTGCCATGGCTCCCCGACGACGCCGAGCGATGGAGAGGCTCGTGGGAGGGGCTGGAGGACTGGCGCCGGCAGATCTCTATGGCCGCAACTCGGGTTCCTTCCGATTGGCTCCTGGAGTCACCAGACTTGCTGCAGGGAGGGGCGGGGTTGGAGGACTGCTTCCCAGCGTTGGAGGACCTAGACCGGGCGCCATCTTCTGCCACCGCATGGCTCTCCTTAGTTCTTTTCACTGGAAGGGAGCAGGCAGGCCTCATTTCCCCTTGCGAAACCACCGCGGGAGACAGGGATGGCGGTGGAAGGCCAGGCTGGAGATAATCAGCACTGCGGTCATGGAAGGAGGCCGCACCGGGCGCATCCAGGGCCGGGGCATGCAGGAAAACAGCCGGAGCAGATGCAGGTACTGGAAGGGAGGGAGAAGATGTATTTGCGGTTTCTGATAGGAATTCCTTTAAGTTATGTCCCCGGATCTTCAGGGCTCTGGGGGACATTCTCCCGCAATGCTCACAGTCCTCGGTTTTATGGTCCGGCCCCAGGCAACGTAGGCAGTTGCCATGCGTGTCCGTGATGCTCATCTTCCTCTTGCAGAGGAGGCATTTTTTAAACCCCGGCTTGGTCATGATAAAAATAACAAACAAAATAATAAATGGAGAGAGAGCAGGGTCCGTCTTGCTGGCAAGGCGGAAGGAAGAATACAGGTGGCTAGGGGGCGGAGCGGGGAGGTGGGCTACCTGGGTGGGCTCAGAAAGTATCATCTTTCTGAGCTCTAGAGAGCACTTCCGTACTATGGCGCCGCCCGGAGGACGACACCAGGGGTGGCTGACGCAATCCTGCTTGTCCATGGAGAATTAAGTCACCTCAGACCCTGCAGTAAAAACATCGGTGCTATGACTGGTTGCAAAATCCTCTACGCCTGTCTCTGCATCGGGTGTAGCCATGATTCGCATACCAGACTATTATGTTCATCTTGTTTTCCTACTATTTAAATACTCATGGCGTTAATTGGGTGCTAATATTTCCTTCGATGTTTAGGCACATGCATCCGTCTGTTTTCTGCATTTAAAATGTACTTAAAAGTAGCATTATCGTGCTTAAAGGGCACACTAGCTTTCTGCATCGGCCTGAATATGCTTCTTAATTCACCATCCCCCATTTGCCCCTCACACCCCCACCCCCCACCCCCACTGTGCTAATCCTAATAGGAAAGGAAGAGTTTGTTCTGGGCAGTAACATGTCTCCCATTCCTATTAATTCTCATGGGAATGCAGAGAATAAAGAGCAGAGTTTTTTTCTGGAGCCCAAAAACAAGATTGAGCAGTGTCTGGCTCATTCTTTGTTCTGCTTGCCCCATGCACCATGTGTATATCAGAGACTGGATGGCACTGCCTACCCTGCTGCCCATCTCCTGCCAGTCTCCTACCTGCGTAGGGGGAAACCCTGCAGCCATTCTCCTGCCCCTCCCCACAGCATCAGCTACAGGCAGCCCTGGCTCCTTCTTCAGTGTGAAGCTCCGCCCTCCCTTATGATGTCATCAATCGCCGTCAAGCAGGAAAAGGAGCTGCCTGGTGCCTGAGAGAGACACACTGAGTCTTTTCTGCTTTCTTCCTTTAATTTATAGATTAACCTAAACCTCCAGTCTCAAGTCTGAGCTTCTGCTCTTCTCCCCTCCTGCAGAAGTAACACACCCTGAGCACTACAAAAACCAAACCCTCAGATCCTCTCTTGCAGCCAGAGAAAGAGCTCCTGATTCCTTCCAATACTGCAAACAGCAGAAGCAGAGAAAGAAATGCCTGCAGGAGCTTATGCACAGGTAAGAAATTACTCTGAACTTTCAGCCTTCTTCCTCCAAACACTGTTGCAGCTTTCTATACAGGGCTACTGCAGAGTCAGGACTCAAGCAGACCTGAGGAAAGCCACTTTGGGACCTCATAAGGGGAAGGAGAAACATCAGGAGTCCCACAAGGGCAAATTTTGTGTCACAAGTTCTGTGTGGTAGTGGTTTATAGTTGCTATAACTCTAGTCCAGGACTTTGTTACCTGAATGACTAGCACTGAGAGATCTCCTGAAATATAATCCTGCACTGCCACTGTGTTCTGTGTGAATTTTATATACCCATGGAACTTTTCCCCTGCCCTGCTGAACCTCAGTGCTGGGAGGTCTCCTGATAGAACTGATGTAGAAGGTGCTGTGTTTGTTTCTGGTTTGTATTTCAGGTCCCAATTAAATTTGAGGATATAGCTGTCTCCTTCTTCCAGGAGGAGTGGGATTATTTAAATGAAGAGCAGAAAAAGCTTTACAGGGGTGTGATGAAGGAGAACTATGAGACTCGTATCTCTCTAGGTGATGATTGAATATTTTGCATTTTTGCTAGACATAGGGGCTGAAACCTCCAAGTATGATTAGGATCTGCCTCAGCTCCCCCACCCCCCTCTCTTATCTTAAGAAAGTGTGCGGCAACTTAGATCATCCCCTGTCTTCTACAAATTTCCTTCCCTTTAGATCAGAGATGGCTCCTTCTTCTAGTTCTTGCAAATGCAGGGCTCAGAACCAGGAACAAGGGTGCACAAATGTTCAACGCCTGGCTACAAACGTTTATATTGAATCAGCCTTCTAGACCAGTGAAAAATCAGGGTTACTTACCTGTAATGGGAGTTCTCTGTGGACAGCAGGATAAGTCAGCCACACCTGGTGACGTCATCCGACAGCGCCGTGGACGGAGTACTCTCTCTAGCCCAGAAGGATTTGCCTTCTGGGCTGAGCCCCCTCCCCTCCACCTGGCCCAGCCCCCAGACCGCCCCTAGCCAGCCACTACTTTCCAAGCCGGTCCAGCATGTGCTAGGGGCGAGGGCATGCCAAGGGCCCCTGAAGGGGAGGATGGGTGGGAGAGTGTGGCTGACTTATCCTGCTGTCCACGGAGAACTCCAGTTACAGGTAAGTAACCCTGATTTCTCCTAGGACAAGCAGGATGAAGTCAGCCACACCTGGTGCCTCCCTAGCTAGGAAGGGCTGAGGTAGCAGGGGCCCACAAAATAATAAGGAGGACACGAGATGTATAGACAAGAATTTTATCAAGTTATATGAACAGCATGCAAGTGAGTGCAACACAACATGAACATAACCACGTGCAAACATCAGGTGCAACAGCATCATCACGTGCAACGTGTCAGACGGCTGCCTAGGGTGAAAACTTACACAATCTTGACGATGCATATACTGTATTCATATGATTCTTGCAAGGTATTGTGGGTAATGTAGTTCTTTCACTCCCAAACACAGCTGAAGACAATAATTGAGTTGTGATACCAGTGGTAAGGCCAATAAAATACTTCTTTTATTGATGGGGTTTAATTCACCCAGCACAAATATGCTTGGTAGCAATATAAATGAGGTTACTTGCTTGCAGTGTTTAAATGGATAACATAAAGTCACAAAGCAAATCAGAAAACAACTTTCAACTTGTCAGGCAATTAGCTAATGTTTTCTTAGCAAATAATTACCAAAGGAAAAAGGCACAAAGAAATAAAGGAACTTTGCTTGTTAGGTTAACTTCTGCTTATTTTCCACACAGATCCCAGCAGTGATTCTCCCTTGCTCACACACACAATCAGGTGCAGCTTTAATTACTATCAATTGACCAGCTGAAACCCTTTAGCTGGCTGGCTGCTACTGTGTGAACCCAAATCCTGCTTTAAGAGCTGTTTGCAGTGGAAATAAAGAACAAAGTTAGGTTTCTTTGTGATGGCTGAGGTGTTTGCTCACAGAAAGCTAGCAATAGCATTTAGATAGAGAACAGTCCATGTAATGAATAGTTTCATCTGCTGTATCTCCCCCTTCATCAATCAGCATAGGGTCACTATCATACATTGGCACAGACGAGTCTTTCCATAAGGCACTATCATGAGAATGCTTATTCCCTTGCTGCCATTCACTATTATAGATAGGGTCTGGATCAGTGTTCATATCTGAGCCTCTCCTGCTATCATAATTCCTCTCTGTATATCCTGGCCAGTATGTAATCCAGTTCTGATGTCCAGCCTTCCAATCTTGATCCCTGGACACTGGATCTTCCCTCACATACCTTTTGGCATAGGTCTGAAAGTCCTTTCCATGTGCAGTCTTCTCTCTTCTAGGTAGCCACTGGTGATTCCTATCTCTGCCCTTCCATTCCTCTGGCTGACTCCAGTCCAATGGACTCTGCTGGCACTTGGAATACCTCCCAGTATGGGTACTGCCTTGGATTCTCCCAGACCTTCCAATGGCCTTCCTTCTCTTCCTTCCAGAGAGTTTCCTTCTCTCTCTATCCGCTTGGCTTGGCTTCTGCTTCTCGAGATGATGTTGGTGCTTGAGCTTGAAGCTGTTGCTGTCTCCTTTCTTGAAGCTGTTATCTGAAGAATAAGCACTATTCTTATTCTGTCCTAATGTGTGCTCCTCCCTAACACAGCGCAGCTGTGTTGAATCAGGCCCTGCCCTTTGAGATGAGTGCTTAGGGATTACCTCATAGCTCTCTTGATTGCACACACGTTTTCTCACTTCAGCCCCTCTCATGGCTGCTGGAAACCTGGTGCATTCTGGGACTGGTAGTCTTTTATATGAAAACTCTGTTTTCCTACTTCTACCAGAACTGACAGGTTGCTTGTTCAGAGTCACATCATCTTTTCTATAGCTCCTACCTGAGCTATGATAAGCTTCCTTATCACAAACGGCATGAGTGAACAGCATGCGTAACAGAATGTGCAAATAGCAGGTGCAAACAGCATGGTCAAACAGTATGTAAACATCAGTGCAAATAGTATGTGCAAACAGTAAAAGCATACATCAAGCATCAACATCAATGTGTGCAAATAGCCTGTGTAAACAGCATGTGCAAACAGTATGCGCAAACAGTATGTGCAAGCAGTAGAGGCATAAAACAAGTATCAACATCACTGGCAGGGCATGTGCATCAACATGCGACAGATCTGGTAATATTTTCATGGCTGCTTGGCCTTAAGGCTCCGTCGGCGGTGCATGGACCGTCGTTAAGACCGCTTGGCCGAAGGCCTGGTTACGATGTAGGTCGAGGCAGTAGTGTTTCTGGAAAGTCTGAAGGGATGACCAGGTGGCCGCCCTACAGATGTCCGTTGCCGGAACTGAGCGGAGATTCGCCATGGTGGCAGCAAGCGCCCTCAATTGATGGGCGTGGACTGACGGAGCGTGATCAGTACCAGCCTTGTCGAGGCAGAAAGCGATGCAGGCAGAGATCCAGAGGGATAGGGTGCGCTTGGAGACAGGGCGCCCCGGTTTGTTCGGGTCGTAGGAGACAAACAGCTGGGTGGTACGGCGCTGATTGCTCGTTCTTAGGAGGTACAGACGTAGCGCTCTGACACAATCCAGTGTGTGGAGTCTCTTCTCCTCCGGAGAGGAATGTGGCTCCGGGAAGAAGGAGGGAAGCTCGATGGTCTGGTTAATGTGGAAGGCAGAGGAAACCTTCGGAATGAACCTCGGGTGTGTCCGGAGGGAGGCTCTGTCGCTGGAAAGCTGTGTGTAGGGTGGATGTGCCACGAGGGCCTGGAGCTCACTGATGCGCCTGGTGGAGGTGATGGCTATGAGGAACAAGGTCTTCCAGGAGGCGAACTTCAGCTCTGCTGACAGCAGGGGTTCGAAGGGGGGCAGTGTGAGCTGGTTGAGAACCGCGTTGAGGTCCCAGTGTGGAACAGGCTTCCTGACTGGAGGATGTAGATTGACTAGGCCTTTCATGAAGCGGGCTACAATGGGTAGCTGTGTGATGGGGGTGTTCCCTGAGCGGTGGTGGAGTGCAGAAATCGCCGCTAGGTGCACCCAGATGGACTGGGGCTGTAACCCCAGCTGAGACAGGGAGGTCATGTATCGTAGAATCTCGGGCACAGGGGCCGAGAAGGGGTCTAGGCCTTGAGTGGAGCACCATATAGAAAAATGGCGCCATTTGAGGCCGTATGACTTCCTGGTGGCGGGACGGCGGGCCGCGAGGATTACCTCCTCCACCTCCTGTGAGAGGCCCAGGGGGAACAGGATTACCCGCTCAGCCGCCATGCTGTCAAGGCCAGGGTCCGAAGATTGGGGTGGAGGGTGAGTCCATCTTCCTGGGTGAGGAGGTCCAGGATGAGCGGCAGCCGCTGTGGTGGTTGGAGCGACAGACGCCTCAGGAGTGGGAACCATGCCTGGCGGGGCCAGTGGAGGGCCACCAGAATGGCTTGGGCTCTGTCGGAGATGACGCGTTGTATGGTCATGGAGATCAGGGGGATGGGGGGAAAGGCATACACTAGTGACCATTCCCCCCATGACTCGACGAATGCATCCGCTGAGTGGCTGTGCAGGGATGGCCGCTTGGAGCAGAAGTGTTTGCACTTCGCGTTCTGCTCGGTGGCGAAGAGGTCTATCTCCGGGTGGCCCCATGCCCTGAAGAGGAATAAGGCGATTTCCGTCTTGAGGGACCATTCGTGGGGATTTAGCTGTCGGCTGAGCTTGTCCGCCAGCTTGTTCTCCGTTCCAGGCAGGTATGAGGCTTGGAGTAGGCAGCTTTTGGAGATTGCGAAGGTCCAGATCTTGAGGGCCTCCCGGCACAGGGCCCGGGAGCCCCTTCCACCCTGTTTGTTCACGTAGAACATTGCCACTTGGTTGTCTGTCTGGATGAGGATGACTTTGCCGCTGATTAGGTTCTGAAATGCGCTCAAAGCGTAACGAATGGCTCTGAGCTCCAGAAGGTTGATGTGATACTGCATCTCCCGCTCTGTCCACGCACCCTGAGTCCGGAGCTGTAGGCAATGCGCCCCCCAGCCCACCGAAGAGGCGTCGGTGGTGATGGTTAGTTGGTGAGGTGGTTGCGCGAGGGGTCTCCCATGTGAGAGATTTTTTCCCCGAGCCCACCACAGAATGGAGTTGCGGACAGCTTGGTTCATCGGTACGTGCGTGTTCAGAGGCTGGGAGTGTTGCGACCAGTGTGCTCGCAGATGCCACTGCAGATGGCGCATGTGGAGTCTCGCTAGAGGGACCGTTTGCGTGGCCGCTGCCATGTGGCCAAGGAGCTGGAGTAGCTTCCGGGCGGTAGGATTTTTGTTGGATTTGATGTGCAGTGCCAACTCCCGCATGGATCTCCTTCGCAGTGGCGGGAGGAAGGCTTTTGCTTCATTGGTATCTATCAGCGCCCCGATGAACTCCAGTTGCTGCGAGGGGCGCAGGTGGGACTTCGGGTAGTTCACTAAGAAGCCCAGCTTGGATAGTAGGGCAATGGTGGAGCGAGTCGCCCTCACTGTCTCTTCGGGGGAGGGTGCTGAGATCAGCCAATCGTCCAGGTAGGGAAACAGGCAGATTCCTTGCTTGCGGAGATGTGCTGCTACAGCGGCTACGCACTTTGTGAATACTCTCGGAGCTGGGGACAATCCGAACGGAAGGACTTTGTTCTGGAAGTGCCTCCCCATCACTCGGAACCGCAGGTATTGGCGGTGTTCTGGATGGATCGGGATGTGTGTGTGTATTATTTATTTATTTATTTATTTAACAGTATTTCTAAACCGCCTTATCTTAATAATCAAGGTGGTATCACAGCAAGCAATCAGGTAAAGTGTGTGTGTTGTACATGCAGTGAGGATAAAACTTAGTTGTGTGAGGGATGTGTTGGGTGCTTGATTTGTTTGAGCTATATACAGGGTGGGCTATTTACAGTGGTGCTAGAATCATATTTTATATATATTCAGTTGTTTGGGAGGATTGGAGTGCTGCCTCCAGCAGATCCAATGATGTCAGCCACTCCCCGGGCTGAATGAGTGGTAGAATGGATCCGAGGGAGTGCATTCTGAATTTTTCTTTGGTGATGAAGAGGTTGAGTGCTCGGAGGTCTAGAATTGGGCGCATGCCTCCTGATTTCTTTGGGACTAGAAAGTACCTTGAGTAGAAACCAGAAAAAATGCTCCGAGATTGGTACTGGTTCGATGGCATTGGAGGAGAGAAGGGAGAGAATCTCCTTCTCCAGGGCAATGGAGGAAGGACCCGGTGCCTTGCAGGGTGGAACTCCGTGTTGCACTGGGGGTGATAGGAACTTCAAGCGATACCCATCTTTGATGATAGCCAGCACCCATTTGTCCGAGGTGATGGACTGCCAAGCCGAGAAAAATAGGGTGAGGCGTCCCCCCGTGGGGGTTTTGTCCAAAGGCTGATTGTCAAAAGGCTTGATTACTTTTCCCCGTTCCGGGTAGCTGGCTTTTTTGTGGCTTTCTATCTCTCTGTCGAGGTTTTTGCCGGTAAGATTGCTGTGATGGCTGTTGCTTGTATCGGGGTTGCCATTTTTGGTAAGAGCCATAGTGACGCTTAGAGGAATTGAAGTAGTGATGTTTCTGGTGGTAAGAGTTCTTGCGGCCTGTGCGATCAAAGCCCTCGTCTGACAATGTTTTCAATGTGGTACAGCGATCCTTTAAGGCGTTAACGGTGTCAGTAACAGTGTCTCCAAAGAGGGACTCGCCAGTGCAGGGAGCATCCGCAATGCGATCATGGGTGTCCTCTCGTAGGCCGGAAGCCCTGAGCCACGCCAGGCGGCGGACGGCAATGGAAGACGCGGCCGTGCGAGCTGCTGTGTCAAAAGCATCAAAAACCGCCCGTACCTGGTGCTTCGTGCATTCTTGAAGGTCAAGGATGACGTCGGCACAATCAGGCTGAGCTCCCTGAGTTGGGGTAGGGATGGTAGCTTTAAGTTTCTCTAGGAGGGAATCCAGGTAAAGGGCCTGTTGCAGCTGGTGGGCCAAAATCCTGGCGCTGAGCATGGCTCCTTGAAAGACCCTTTTCCCGGTGTCGTCGAGCGACTTTAGGTCCTTTCCAGGGGGACCGTTAGCGTTAGTACGTGTGGACTTGGACCTTTTGAGAGCTGATTCCACCACGATGGATTGGTGCGGAAGCTGAGTCTTGTCGAACCCGGATGCGGCTTGGACTTGGTACTTGTTGTCGAGCTTCCGAGACACTGCTGGCCCCGAGGAGGGGTTCCTCCAAAGGGTGATGAGATTCTCGAGCAGCAAAGGGTAAACCGGGACGGTTGCCAGGGGTTTCGGTGCTTCAAGGAACTTGCGTGCCGCCTGCGTCTCCGGGCGTTGGTCAGAGGCTTCAGAGGTGTTAGGAAGACTCAGAGTATAAGCCAGCTTCTGCAGGAACTTGTGATATGAGAGGTCCTCTGGGCTGGAGGGGAATGGCTCAACCGACGGTCCGGAGACTGTTTCAGAAGCCCCTGGAGAGGGATCCTCAGGTGGAGATGTTGTTTCTGCTACTGCGGCAGTCTCAGGGGTCGCAGCCGGATTGGCTACGATGTCACCGGAGGTGGCCGTGGAGGGCAGGATGGTGGGCATTGGGATAAGCGGTGCCAGGGCATTCGCTGGTTGAGTCTGCGCCCATTGCTGGAAAAGGGAGGATAGGAATGAGAAGAATTTAGGGTTCTCGGCACATCCCTCTACCGGAGTTGGGAAGGGTTCAGGTCTTGGGGGCTCCGGTTGATCATGTTCCTCTGATGCAGCCTCGGGGGAGGGGGACCCGAAGTCAAGCAGGTGCTGTGGAGATAGGGCAGCATGCCCTTCATAGGATTTACTAGAGGTGGAGGAAGAGCTGGACTCACTGAAACTGTGATGCCGCCTGACCCTGGAGCGGTGGTGAGGATCGCGTCCGGAAGAGCTGCTCCTGTAATCCCTCTCACTGTGTCTGCGATGATGATGCGGGCATGCCCGGTGCCTCCGCGCGGAAGACCGCCTCGGCGCGGAGGAGGACTGACGTCTGCGCCGGTTCTGCCCGGATGTGGATCGCCGTCGGCGCCTGCTCTGACGGCGCGAAGAGTGGCTCCTTTTCCTCTTGCTCCTGTGTCTGCTCTGGTGCCCGTGCCGATCGTCGGCGTCATCATCCGCGTCATGATGGGCGGAGCTAGGGGCGGAAGCGGCAGAATCCAAAATGGCCGCCCCCATAGCCTCCACATGTTCGGGAGCTCCCGGGATGTCCTGAGCAGGGGGGGGGCCTGCAGACAGAGCCCGGGGGAAGAGAAGCTGGACCCGCAGCATCGCGGCATGGAGCGGAGGCCGGCAGGGGCACGCTCGGGGCCGCAGCGAAAAGTGCCTCAGCCTGACCCAGGAGAGCCAGGAGGTCGCGGCAGGGAGCGGAGGCCAACAGGGGCATGCCCGAGGCCGGGGCAGCACTTATCTGGATGCCGGAGGCAGAGGCAGAGGAGCCTTGACGAGGTGAGGTGCCTTGTGCAGGAAATAACTCATTGAGCAGGTTTTCTCTTGTTTTCCGTGCCCTGGGGGACATCCTAGCACAGTGGGAGCAGTCTTCTACTTTGTGCGAGATGCCCAGGCAACGGATGCAGCAGGGGTGCGAATCCGACACGTTCATCTTGTGGGAGCACGCCGGGCACTTCTTGAAGCCCGGCTTGGGCATGTTGGATAAAAATAAATCAAAGAAAGTAAAATAAAAAGGAGAGTGGAGGTCCGTCTTGTTGGCAAGGTGGAAGAAGTGAAAGTGGCTGGCTAGGGGCGGTCTGGGGGCTGGGCCAGGTGGAGGGGAGGGGGCTCAGCCCAGGTGTGGAGGGGAGGGGGCTCAGCCCAGGTGTGGCTGACTTCATCCTGCTTGTCCTAGGAGAAGTGCTGTTGTGCTCATCAACCTCTCCTCAGCTTATAGCACTGTCTGTCATTGTGAGCTGCTTCTAAAGCTGCAGAATTGTCTCCAGGATCACCATATGATTTCATTTCAATTAATTTTTATTATTTATAATCTGGATATCCTGGCACTAGGAGGCAGTTCATAACAATGTGCACAGAAATATATCACACGAAAACAATTATAATATACAACAAAAATAAAACCTTGCATTAATTAAAAACATCACTATAAAATAATGATTTCAGTTTCTTCCAAAATGTGAGCTAGCTGGATTCCTGACACAGACATTGAGGGAAACACTTCCTAATATTGGGGCCAACAGCTAACAAAAAGCACTTTATAGTCAATTGTTTCAATGATCTTAACAAGGGAATATTTAATAAGCCTCATTCATTAGAACACAGGTTCCTTCCAGCTAGATAAAGCTGCAAAGGAAACTTCAAGTACATATTATCCCAAATACAACTGAATGTGATATTTCACAGAGTCAAAGCAGTTCACCTATGACTGGGGAGATATGATCACACCGCCCCAGGGCAGCTGTCAGTCTCGCAGCAGAATTCTGTGCCAACTGCATTGCACTTAGAACTTTGTTAGATAACCCAGCGTATATCACATTACATATAGTAATCCCTGTCTGACCATGCAAGGCATTGCCCAGCCCTACAGAAACACTCTGGATCCAGCATATACTGTAATTTCCGTACAGGGCGCAGCTTAAAATAGTTATTACCTGTGATTTAAGAGTCAGACTTCAGTCGATTAGTATTCCCAGATAGAGGATTTCTTCCTCACTGACA
Organism: Ichthyophis bannanicus; assembly: GCA_033557465.1. Lineage (NCBI taxonomy): Eukaryota > Metazoa > Chordata > Amphibia > Gymnophiona > Ichthyophiidae > Ichthyophis > Ichthyophis bannanicus. The sequence continues at coordinate 54,713,906 of CM066031.1, forward strand.
TCCTGCCCAGCCAAACATATTTTCTCAGGAGACTTGTAGTTTTTTATCCCTACATACTACCAAAATCTCATTTTTTCCAAAATTAAAAGACAGCAATCTAAAATTACATCAAAATTCAAAATCATTTTTAGCGATTGCACACGTCAAGATTTTAAATGGACAAAATAATAAAAGATCTTCAGCATAAAGTTTAAAGAAATATTCAGTTCTCTCAGTCTGCAACATATCAAAATCATATAAATGTGAAGGTGTGAATAAACAGGTAGATAAAGGTAAGCTGTTTGATGTGGAGGCCAATTCCGAACAGGGAACGTCTGGCCAGGATTTGCACCCAATTCTGCACCTGTGGGAGCTAGACATTCCCGTGGGAGCAGAATCGGGCACTTGGATGGGATGGACATGCTGCACCTTCCCTGCCTAACCATCCCCATGATCCTTCTTGAACCCCAGTGCCTGGAAATAGGAATAACAAGTGAGGTTATCAAATTTACAGATGATACAAAATTATTCAAAGTTGTCTAAAACCCAAGAGGATTATGAAAAATTGCAAGAGGACCTTGATAAATTGGAAGAATGGATGTCCAAATGGCAGATGAATTTTAATGTGGACAAGTGCAAAGTTATGCACCTAGAAAAGAACAACCCAAACTATGGTTACACGATACAAGTTACCTCCTTAGAAAACACCACCCAGGAAAAAGATGTAGGCGTCTTCATGGATAATACGTTGAAACCCACCACTCAGTGCGCAGTGGCGGCCAAGAAAGCAAATAGAATACTAGGAATTATAAGGAAAGGAATGGAGAATAAAACCAAGAATATTATAATGCCTCTGTATCGTTCCATCGGTGCAACTGCACCTTGAATATTGTGTGCAGTTCTGGTTGTCATATTTTAAAAAGGATATAGTGGAATTAGAAAAAGGACAGAGAAGAGCCATCAAAATGGTAAAGGGGATGGAAGGATACCCCTTTGAGGTGAGGCTTAAAAGGTTAGGGCCCTTTAAATGGAAAAGCGAAGACTAAGGGGGGATATGTTAGAGGTCATAAATTAATGAATGGAGTGGAATGAGTAGGTGTATATTGGTTGTTTACAGCATCAAAAAGTGGAAAGACTAGAGAACATTCAAGGAAGCTACAATTTAACCACTTTAAGACTAACGAGAAAATATTTTGTTTACTCAACGTGTAATCAAACTTTAGAATTTGTTACTGGAGGATGTAACAAAAGCTGTTAGTGTTGTTGTTGTTAAGTGCCGTCGAGTCGGAGTCGACTCATGGCGACCCTCTGGATAGCTACCCTAAATTGTGTTCGGTCTTCAGTCAGGCGGCTCATTGTTGACAGACTGGTACCCATAGCTGCTGTTATTGTATCGATCCATCTCATTGCTGGCCTTCCTCTTTTGCGTTGACCTTCTATCTTGCCAAGCATAATGTCTTTCTCTAATGATCTCTCTCTTCGCATGATTTGTCCAAAGTATGAAAGTCAAAGTCTTGTCATCTGAGCTTCTAAAGAAAGCTTAGGTTTGATCTCCTCTAGTACCGACTGGTTTGTTCTTCGGGCAGTCCATGGTATACACAGTATTCGCCGCCAGCACCATAATTCAGAGGCATCAATTTTCTTCCTGTCTGTCATTCACTGTCCAGCTTTCACATCCATATGATGTTATTGAAAATACCATGGCTTGAACAAGTCGAATCTTTGTATGGAGAGAGACATCTCTGCTCTTGAGAATCTTATCTAGGTCTTTCATAGCCATTCTGCCAAGAGCAATGCGTCGTCTGATTTCTTGACTGCTTGTTGCTTCTTTATTGATAGTTGATCCAAGTAGGTTAAAGTTGTTCACAATTTCAATTTCTTCTCCTTCAACGATGAACCTGTTGATTATGCCAGTTGTCATGATCTTTGTCTTCTTTACATTAAGGTGCAGGCCCATTTTGAGACTATGTTCTTTGATTGTGAGAAGCAAATATTTCAGATCATCTTCACTTTCAGCCAGTAATGTGGTATCATCAGCATAGCGAAGGTTGTTGATGAGTCTTCCACCAATCTTCTCACCTCTGTTATCTTCATACAATCCTGCTTCTCTGATGATTTGTTCTGCTGCTAGTGTAGCTGGGTTTAAAAAAGGTTTGGACAAGTTCCTGGAGGAAAGGTCCATAACCAGTATTAAATAAATCCACTGCTTACCCCGGGACTAGCATTGTGGAACCTATGTGCCTTTTGGGAACCTGCTAGGTACTTGTGACCTGGATTGGCCACTGTTGGAAACAGGATACTGGGCTTGATGGACCTTGGTCTGACCTAGTATGGTATATCTTATGTTCTTACTCTTTATAATAGTTTCTACCATTTTGCCTAGTACTGACGTCACTCTCATCGGTCTGTAGTTTCCCGGATCATCCCTGGAACCCTTTATAAAAATTGATATTAAATAGGCTATTCTTCATTCTTCGTGTACTACAGATGATTTTAATGATAGATCACAGATTCACAGATTACTAATAGTAGGTCTGAAATCTCATATTTAAATTCTTTCAACACCCTTGGATGTATACCATCTGGTCCAGGTGATATTACCCTTCTATTATCTAATGGTCTAACTGATACTCTCACAGGGTTTTTTTTGCTACGGATGTACTTGAAAAACTTTTTTTTTTTTAAATGTATGCAATTTTACATAATTACAAGAAAAAACTTGTACAGAAAGGGCACAAACAAGAAACATAAAGAAAAATCTCCACAACAAGAGGAGATAACAAAGAAATTATCCACAAGAAGCCCACAAGTCCTCAATAAATGGCAAGATAGGTCACAACATAAAGGAAAAAATTGTTACAATGCAAATAGAGGAAAAACACAGACTGGAGGAATTAATCAATACATTCCGAACTAACCCTCCCCTTTAGGAGAGCTACCTTGAGGAAGAGCAGACGGAGGACCCCGCACCTCTCGTTGCTTAGAAGCAACAAAGGCAGCCAATTGGGAGGGCTCAAAAAACAGGTAACTATGCCCAGCATATTTCACCAGGCACTTACACGGAAAGCGCAGGAAAAATAGCCCTCCCAACTGAAGCACCCCAGGATGATATAGCAGGAACTGCTTCCTTCTCTTTTGGGTCACCCTAGACACATCTAGAGGAGATCAAACCTAAGCTTTCTTTAGAAGCTCAGATGACAAGACTTCGACTTTCATACTTTGGACACATCATGCGAAGAGAGAGAACATTAGAGAAAGACATTATGCTTGGCAAGATAGAAGGTCAACGCAAAAGAGGAAGGCCAGCAATGAGATGGATCGATACAATAACAGCAGCTACAGGTGCCAGTCTGTCAACAATGAGCCGCCTGACTGAAGACCGAACACAATTTAGGATAGCTATCCAGAGGGTCGCCATGAGTCGACTCCGACTCGACGGCACTTAACAACAGACACATCAGGAAACATTCTGAAGTGGGAATCCAAGAACTCTTTACATCTGGACCTAAAAAACAATCGTAGCAGCCAATCTCGATCTGCCTCTAAGGCAAAGGTGACCAACAGTGTAGCAGTCATCCCAACATCTGAGGGGGACCGTTCCAAAAATGTAGACATATCCAAACTGTCCGAGGATAATAAGAGATGGTCATCTTTACCAGCAGGACCAGCTTTTGCAGTTGGTAAATAGAAGGTTTTAGATATAGGTGGAACAGAGTCCGCTGAGACCTTTAAAGTAGACACTAGAAACTTCTTAAAGAGTTCCAGGGCAGGCACCGAAGGAACCTCTGGAAAATTCAATGTTTTTAGGTTTCGGCTCCTTGCAGCATTTTCTAAAAATTCCAGCCTCCTATGAATAACAACGGAAACTTTAACAAAAGCTTGAGAAGCATCATGAACCTGCCCCAGCCTGCCTTCAACAGCAGCCGCTTTGGCAGTAATTTCAGACTGACCCAATTCATATAATTTCAGTTGCTGCCCAAACATTTGAAATTGCTGCAAGATTGACTGGAGCTGTGCAGTGGTATTAAGGTGCATAGTCGAGAAGGCATCCCATAGACTGTCAAAAGAAACCACGTCAGGTCTCACCAAAATGTGCTCAGGATCATAACCACCAACCTGAGATGAATCTACCAAAGATATCGGAGGCAAATTCCCTGTCAAGCCGAGAGACGGCAGCGGCCCGACTTTCTGACCTTCCTCCGTGCCTGTCATCAAAGCAGGAGAATTCAGCACCGGTTGAACTCCTCCGGAGCTGGACGGCTGCACCAAAGGCTGCAGGAGCGGGCTCTCCACCTCACTCACACCAGCAACCGATGGCTTGGGCAAGAACTTCCTTTCCGGCTGGGCAGGCGGTGTTCGAAGCTCCGGGCTAAGAGAAACTTCTAGCCCATCAGTATCGGGAGACCTTTCTTCCGCCCCTCCGACACACAGCGGGCGCCCTGGAGCCATCTCATTCCTCACAGCGGGCTTTACGAAAGAGTCCATAGGCCCGCTAACCGCCGACTTCCCTGCCACACAAGTTTCCTCCATCATCGAAGAAGCCAGCTTTGCCTTCCTCTTCCTGCCTCCATGCGGCATCGGGAAGGCTAACCAGGAGAAATCACAAGTAAAGGCAAGAAGAAAACTATAACCGACGGAGCGAAACCGGGGCAGCGTCAGCAGCCGTACGTTACAGGCGCCATCTTGCCCACTGTCGAAAAACTTTTTATTATGCATTTTTGCTTCCACGGCAAGATTTTTTTTTCAAATTCTCTTTGCCTGCCTTATCAATGCCTTGTATCTAACTTGCCAGTCCTTATGTAATTTCCTGTTTTTTCGTTATCTGACTCCTTTTTCCATTTCCTGAAATTTTTTTTTTTTTGCTACAACAGCTTCTCTGTCCTCGCCTTTAAACCACGCTGGCAGTTTTTTTGGCCTTCCTTCTACTTTTCTTAAAGTGTGGAATACATTTCCTCTAGGCTTCCAGTATAGCATTTTTAACAACACCCATGCTTGATATAACTCTTTAACCTTTGCAGCTGCTCCTTTATTTTTTTCTTAACTATTTTCCTCATTTTATCATAGTCTCCCTTTTAAAAGTTAAAAGGTAGTACTGTGGATTTCCTTGCCATCCTTCCATTGATTAAATCAAATACAATTATGCTATGATCACTGTTTCCAAGTGGCCCCAACACCCTTATCTTTTGCACCACATCCTGTGTTCCACAAAGGACTAGGCCCAAAATAGCTGCTTCTCTTGTCCGTTCATGAACAAGCTGCTTCAAGAAGCAATCACTATTTCATCTAGAAACTTTATCTCCCTAGCATATCCTGCTGTAACATTGACCCAGTCAATATTGGGGTAATTAAAATAGATAAATAAAAAATAATGGGTGATTTCATTTAACGGGTTTTCTGTACTGCTATATCATTTAGTCACAGCAGTTTACAGTGTAATGTTACCTGAAAAAGTACATCAAACAGGAGTGATACACCTTGGATTGTACAGTAACATTCTGTATATAAAACAGCATTTAACATTTGAGGTAGGAAAGTATATTTGACAACATAGAATAAACCTTTGTGGGTTGGTGTTACGTAACAGTTCCAAAGTGTTCTGTGAAGAGAAGGTTTTTAATCGTTTCCTGAAGTCATGGGTGTCACTAGTGAATTTTAGATTTCTGGTAGGGAGTTTCATAATGATGGAGCAACTTGGAGAATGCCCTGTTGCATGTTGTTTGCTTCTTGGTTTGGTGTTTGGGATGACCAGTGAATGTTAGTTGGTTCTTCTGGCTCACATTTCTGGGTCTTTTTGTATCAGGGTTTGTAGGGTATCAGCTAATGTACGGTGTAGGATCTTGGGTGTAATGTTGTCTTGTCATCTGCTGAGAGTCTTCCCTGTTAACAGCTACAGGAGCCTCAGGCAATTGAAGAGACTGGTGCTGCTTGTCTGCCGCTTATCTCTCTTTCTTCTGATCATCTTTTTCCTTTTTCCATCTGTTGTTGTCTGGGCTGGAGGCTTCGGCTTTAGGGGAGCTGTATGATTGATCATTTTTTCCACTTAGTTCTTATATTAATTCTTCTGCTTCCCCCTACATCTCTTCTGTTCTCCACATTATTTTTTATTTTATTTTCTTTCCTTCTTCCCTCATAAAACCCTCCTTATTACCCTCTCTCTTCTCTTCTTATCGCTTCCCCAGTCTTGACTTCCTCCTTTTCCTCAGCTGTTAGAAACACAGAAACATAGAAAAATGATGACAGAAAAAGACCACATGGCCTATCTAGTCTGTCCTTCCATATCAACAACTACAACAATCCTCTGTGTTTGTCCCATGCTTTTTTGAATTCAGATACTGTCCTCATCTCTACCACCTCCACTGGGAGACTATTCCACGGATCCACCACTCTTTCCGTAAAGAAATATTTCCACATATCACTCCTGAATCTATCCCCCTTCACCTCATCCCATGTCCCCTCGTAGCAGGCTCTCTCCCTGAACATTTATGCCACGGAGGTATTTAAACATCTCAATCATATCACCTCTATCTCGCCTTTCCTCTAAGGTGTACATATTAAGATCCTTCAGTCTGTCCTCATATGCTTTATAATGAAGACCACTAATCATTTTAGTAGCCACCCTCTGCACCGACTCCATCCTGTTCACATTCTTTTGAAGGTGCGGTCTCTAGAATTGTGCACTATACTCCAAATGAGATCGCACCAAAGACTTATACAGAGGCACTATCACCTCCTTTTTTCTGCTAGCCATTCCTCTGTGTATGTACCCAAGCATCCTTCTAGCTTTTGCCGTCGCCTTTCCTACCTGTTTAGCTACTTTAAGATCATCAGACACAACCACGCCTAGGTCCCGCTCTTCCTTAGTGGACAAAAGTACTTCACCTCCTATACTGTATTGCTCCCTTGGATTGCTGCAGCCCAAATGCATGACCTTACATTTTTTTAACATTAAATCCCAGCTGCCAAATTCTAGACCATTCATCAAGCTTAGCTAGATCCCTCCTCATGTTATCTACACCTTCCTGGGTGTCCACTGTATTGCAGATTTTGGTATCATCACCCTTTTCTTTCTCTCATTCATCCCTCTTCCTCCTCTCTTAAAATACCTCATCCTCATTTCTGCCATTCCGTCTCCTCTCGGCCTCACACTCTTCTCCTCCTGCTCCTCCTGCCTTCTGGTGACATTAATCCTAAGCCTGCCCTCCCTAGACTATTCTCTCACTCTCATTCCTCTCTCTACCATTCTAATCTCATCTCTATTCCTCTCCCCTCTCCCTTGCTCTTGTGCATTAAGGATTGCACATTCTATTTCTAATAAATTCCCCTTTTCATTTCTAATTCCTTTGGTCTTCTAGCTCTTACTGAAACCTGGCTCCTCCCCGATGACACTGCTTCAGTTGCTGCCTTATGTCACGGTGGATACCAGTTTTCTCACACTCCTCATGCCAATTGCTGTGGTCGTGGTGGTGTTGGGTTTCTGCTTTCTCCTTCCTGCCAACTCCAACCCCTCCTTCTCCCTCTGTCTCACTCCTTTTCTTCCTTTGAAGTCCATTCCATCTGCCTTTTTAATCCATTACCTCTCCGGATAACTACTATTTATAGACCCACCGCTAAGTCCATCTCTACCTTTCTCACTGGCTTTGACTCCTGGCTAAAAGTGTATGTTTGATGTGTCTACCTTCTTTTTGCTCCTTTCTGCATATTTGTATTTTGAATGTAATCATTTATTTTATTTAACTAGGCTTCTGTACCACTTTTCTACCAGTCAAAGTGGTATACATTCAGGTACCATATCAATATATATTGTTCCCTTGTCCCCAAGGGCTCACAATCTATGTTTTTGTACCTGAGGCAAAAGAGGGTTAAGTAGCTTGCCCAAGGCCACAAGGAACACTTGTGGGACTAGAAACCCCAGTCCTTCTGGCCCAAGATTGCTATCCTATAGCGGAATTCAAGCCCCTGGTCCTCTGGCCTGAGATAACTTGCCTCAACCACTTGGCCACTCCTCCCTCCTTGAGGTGGTCTGACCAAGGTACTGGTGTGGCTGTTGGTTATACTGTGATGTTGTGGTTCCTCATGTGGTTAGGGATGAAGCTGAGGTCCAGGGTCTTTTCCTTCTTGTGTGCTTCCATGGCGTTTATGAAGGAGTTAGCTTCTTTGGAGGATGTTGATGCTAGTTTTAAGTCTCCTAGTGTTCTGAGGAATTTATTTGTGTAAATATCTCATGTATATAGTTGACCCCTGTTATCCAAGTTTGCACTCCCGTTCGATGTAAAACCAGACAGATTGTTGTTATGGTCGTTGTGTTATGATGTAAACCGCGCTGATACCGAATAGCGCGGTATATAAGAAATTGTAATAATAATAATAATAATAATGTGATGTAGTATATGTGCAAACTGTTTCCAGTACGGCTGATAGTTCATCTGCTGTGGTGTCTGAGGCTCTGTAAGTTGGGCAGATGGTGAGGTGTTTGTAATGGTTATGATATTGCTGCTTCTATGTTATATGAGGAGTCTGTATTGAATTTCAGGTAGTATTTTTGCTAGCATCAGTACTCCTCTGCCCCTCTTAGTTGTTCTTGAGCAGTTGTAAGCAGTGTGGGTTGGGGTGATAAGTTGGTTCAGGATGACGTTGTCCACGTCTGTTAGCCAAGATTCAGTCACACACATTATGTTAGGCTTTCCTAACAGGGGCTCTACAGATCAACCAACACTAAGGACTTGAGGGTTTATTTTATTATATTAAATTGCTAGCTCTCTGACTGGGAGCTCTTAAAAATGATTTTTTTTTTAGTATATTTTTAAAGCAAGGTTACTTTCTTTTTGGTGCTTTAGTGGAACTTTCCTTGAGCACAGTAGGTTGCTGAACTGTAGTAACCTCCTCAGCTTTGGGAACTGCTAACACCTAATCAGGCTGCCCACATCATCACAGGATCTGCAAACATGATCACATAATACCGCTCTTATATCAGCTTTACTGGCTACCAATCACCTCACATGCCAGATAGTCAAGGCAGTTTTGTATCTTCAAGATAAGAAACACATTAGCCGGAATTCTACAGGAAATGATATGCAGACCTAAAGAAGGAGCCCAAGTGATACCATTTCAACACCTAGTTCTTACACCAATGAAGAGGGCTCTTTCATTAGCAACACTCGCCAACTGGAATTCTCTCCTAGAGAAGGTCAGGACAACCAAGAACTTGAAGGACTTCAGAAAACATCTCAGAACCTTCCTTTTCATCGATCACTTCAGAGACAATACCTTGTTCTTCCCCCTCATCTCACATGCCTAAAACAATATCTAACCCTTGTACATATGTTGCAATGTATGTTTTGCCTCTGTGCAAACCCTGCATGTCATCTTACCTACATTTACACATTGAGTTCTTTTTAATGTTTGTTTTTAATGTAAACCACGTTTATTGTACAAGAATGTGGTACAAAAATCTTGTTAAATAAATAAAATTGTCCCCTCATTGCAGAGCTTGATTTCAATCAAAAGAGGCTCTCTTCCTGAGCATTTATGCCACAGAGATATTATTTATTTATTTAACAGGTTTTATATACTGTCATATTCAAGGCAGTTCACATGGAACAAACATAGCAATAAGCTTTTACATAGAACAGGGAGTAGCAACTTGGAGGAGTATATGGGGTATTAGATACATTTAGCAAAGGCTAAACTATGTACAGAGACATTGTTGCAAGTGACATGATATAGTTACATTAATTACTTGTCCATTTCTATGTCTGTAAGGTCTGACGGTGGCATTAGTTTTATTAGGTATTTAAGCATCTCTGTCATATCTCCTCTCTCCCATCTTTCCTCCAAAGTATTACTACTGCTGCTGCTCGATACCTTGTCCTCGCTTGGTTTTAAGGGCTCTGTACTGTCCTGGGTCTCTTCTTATCTCTCCCATCACTCTTTCAGTGTTTGTTCTGGTGGCTCCTCCTCTGCTGCTATCCTGCTCTCACTTGCTATACCCCAAGGATCTGTCTTGGGCACACTCCTTTTCTCTCTCTATACCCAGTCCCTTGGCACATTCATCTCTTCCCAAGGCTTTCAGTACCATTTTTACGCTGATGATTCCCAGATCTACCTCTCTGCACCTGAAATTTCTACAGCAATCCAGGCCCGGATCTCTGCCTGACTTTCTGACATTGTTGCTTGGATGTCTCACCGCCACTTGAAATTGGACATGGCCAAATCTGAGTTTCATATTTTTCCCTCTAATCCTGGTCTCCCTTATCTCCTTTCTCAGACTGTGTATAATAAAACACTTGTCATCTGCCTCTAGACTATATTGTAACCTGCTCCTTGCTAGTCTCCCTCTGAATCATCTCTCTCCCCTTCAATCTGTTCAACACTGCTGCGTGGCTAATCTTCTACCAGCCTCGTCATGCTCACATTACCCCTCTTCTCAAGTCATTTCATTGCCAAAGTACTACTCCTGCTGACCTATAAGTGCATTCACTCTGCAGCTCCTCACTACCTCTCCTCTCTTTTTCTCTCCCTACAACCCCCTTCAGGAACTCCGCTCTTCTTGCAAAACTCTTCTATCTGTGCCCTTCTCTTCAATTGCTCACTCCAGACTTCGCTCCTTTCACCTTACTACTCCTTATGCCTGGAATAAACTACCTGAGTCTGTACATAAGACGCCTTCCCTGGCCCTTCTCAAATTGAGGCTCAAAACTCACCTCTTCGCTGCCGCTTTTGTAAATTGAGTCACCTGACCTCCTTTGTGTTTCCTAACCATTCCCCCTAGCTGTATCCCATGTCTACAGCTACTGTGTTGTCTGTCTTGACTAGATTGTAAGCTCGGATGAGCAAGGGCTGTCTTTTACATGTGTCTGTGCAGTGCTGCGTATGTCTTGTAGCGTTATACAAATGTTCAGTAGCAGTAGACGAGGGTCTCAGTAGTGTGTGTAGAAAGGAAGGGACAAATGTTTCTGATGTTATAAAGAAGCGAAAGGTTTGATCTATCTTTTGGATGCTGCAGAGAAAGAGAGAGCAGAGAAAGATGGTATGGAAGGGCAGAAGGGAGAGGCCGTATGGTCTTTATCTGCCGTTAGATTTCTTTGTTTACATATAGAAGGCGCCTTTAATACTGGCCAGTAATTTGTAATTTTATTTTAATGCAAATTGCTTTGCTATTTTGTATGAAAGGTGGGACGTCAAGAGATCTTGTTCATTGTAAGCACTGATCAATTTTGTGACATGTAGTTTCTGTTCATTGTAAACCGCACTGATGTCAAATAGCGCGGTATAAAAGAAACTGTAAATAAATAAATGAAATCATATAAGTGATCAACTCTCTTCCTCTGTCACATTAAGCACAGCTGATTGGTCAGAGATGTGGGATAATCTCAGAGCAGGGATTTTGGGATCAGAAGACCCAGATATACCTCTGTGGTCCAAATATGTGATTGGTGCCGCCTTTTTATGTCCAGAAAGTGATGGGATCACACAGGAAAAGAAGAGAGAGGAGAAGAGAGAAGAATGGGGAAACTCTTTCACACACGAGCTGCACCCAGCACTCCACCTAAAATCTCACACGCAAGAGAGACATTTTCCATGCACTGAGAGCGGTTTCAATTATAGCAATTGCATAAGAAGCCAGCTGAAAACATACACAGCAGAGGGAACTACCCCAACAGCGAGGCCTTCTACATCTTATAATAGTCCTGAATGTGGATGAAATTTCACTCTTAAGAAATCCATAACAATGCACCAGAAAATCCACAGGGCTGAGAAAATATTTCACAACTTGTGGTGCATCTTAGAACCCACGCAGGGGAGAGACTGTTTGATTGTACTGAATGTGGGAAATGTTTCATCATGAAACAACATCTAGTGAGGCATCATAGAACCCACATGGGGGAGAGACCTTTTAGTTGTACTGACTGTGGAAAATGTTTCTTCACGAAAGCACAGCTAGTGAGGCATCATAGAACCCACACAGGGGAGAAACCATTTAGTTGTATTGAATATGGGAAATGTTTCCTTTGGAGCTCAGAGCTAGTGAAGTATCATAAAATCCACACGGGGGAGAGACCTTAAGTTGTATGGAATGTGGGCGATATTTGTGCACAAGACGAAGACTAGTGAGGTATCATGGATCTCACACTGGGGAGAATAAACTGACATACTGGTACTCTTGAATAATATCTAAACGATATTGATAATAGAGATGTTTTTTTCTGAGTGATTATTCTCTGAATTGCATGGTGAGGCAGAAGATCCTGAAGTACTAAGAAGTGCAGTCAGAGACCAAGAACCTGTGGTAGAAAGATACAGTAATCTTTCCCATTGTATTAGGTTTGACAAGCTTGATAAACTACTCCTACCTGTTAAATCTTATGAACTCCAGCAGGAGGCTCTCTTTTGCATGATACAAGTACTACATCATGCATTAGCAGTAAATTTGAGAGACGAAGGTCATATTCCGCATACCCTGGCTTAGAAGTGAAGTTCACGACTGTCATGTTAGGTGCAAAACTTACCCATTAGGCAAAACTAAACTGAGATAATACCTGAAAGGAAGGACTACAGCTCCCAGAGTGCACTCTGACAATTCTACACAGTAATATTTTCTAGGAAGAACTACAGCTCCCAGAGTGCACTGTGACACTCCCAAACAGTCATACCCCCTAGGAAGGACTACAGCACCTGAAAGTGCACTGTGACACTCCCACAGAGTAATTACACCCTAGAAAGGACTACAGCTCCCAATGTGAACTGTGAAACTCCCACATGGTAATTCCCCCTAGGAAGGACTATAGCTCCCAGAGTGCACTGTGACAGTCCCACAGAGTAATACTCCAGAGGAAGAACTACAGCTCCCAGAGTGCACTGTGACACTTCCATATAGTCATCCCTCCTAGGATTGACTACAGCTCCCAGAATGCAGTCATACTCCAACACAGTGATACCCCCTAAGAAGGACCACAGCTCCCAGAGTACATTGTGACACTCCCACAGAGGAATCCCCTAGGAAGGACTAGAGCACCAATAATGCACTGTGACAGTCACACATAGTAATCCCTCCTGGGAAGGACTACAGCTCCCAGAGTGCACTGTAATCTGATTCTGATTTGTTAATCTCAGCAGCTTTGGACAAAAGAAGATATTCCGTAGTGCATAAGAGAAAAATAAAAGCTTAATAGTTTTTTCTGATACATTGAAGGCAAGGAAACTTTTCTCTCTGCTCAGATCTGAACCTCCTTCCCCGACACCCCCCTCTGTGTCTTTGTACTTTGGCAAAAATGAATTGGGTACAGGATGCCCTTTTATTATCTAGGGAGGTTTGTAAACTTTTAGGGTAAGACTGTATGTGTGATGTTTCCCCAGAGCCAGATTCCTACCTTATCTTAAGTTTCTGAGTAGGGGGTTGCTCCTTACTTAGGTCATGGATGACCTTGTTACAACCTTGAAAAATAAACGTTTTGCATTTTTTTAAATTTAAAGTTTTTAACTAGGGTTGCCATCTGGCTCCAGATGTGCCTGACAGATTTCATCCAGTCCTGGGTCTACCCCATTGTATGCAGGGACATGTAGTTCTGATTTCTCCATTGCACTACATAAGAAAAGCAAGACTACATATCCCTGCATGACATGGGGAAAAAACCCAGGACTGGATCAAGCCCGTCGGGCACATCTGGAGCCAGTTGGCAACTCTAGTTTTAACACAGGTACAGAAAAATATTAGTACAATCCGCTCCTGGAGGACTTGCACAATAATTAAACACAAAATCATCAGTTAGGACAATTGCCATAACACAGCCTTATATTTTTTGCCATTTTCTTTTGAAGAACGCCATTATAACCAAGATTCCCCACTCAACTACTTCTCTCTCCCCCCTTCCCCTTCACCCACCGCCCTCTTCCCCTTCCCCTCCCCCACCCACCTTCCCTTCCCCCTGCTACAAATTCAGTAAGATAAGGGGCATCCCTCCATCCTGGTGGTATTAGGAAGGAGGGGGTGGTATTTATTTATTTAAACAGATTTCTATACTGCCTTTTCCTAAAATCAAGGCGGTCTACACAGCAAACAAGCAACAAAATACTGTGTCTATTGTGCGCATGCATTGAACAGTGAGTGCATGTGTGTGTAGATGGTAGTTGATTCTTGGTGAGCTATTTACAACGTGCGCTATTTACAATACTATGTACATCGGGACTTTACTTCAATACTATGATCGTGTCACGAGGGGAGGGTGGTTGAGCTGGGCTATTGTCTGTTGCACAGGTTAAGTGATGTCACCATAGTGCTCTATGAAGAGGGTCATTTTTAGCAGTTTCCTAAAGTCCTTAATGCCTGTTGTTGACCGTAGTTCATCCGGTAGGGCGTTCCAAATTGTTGGTGCCGCCTTTGATAAGGCTCGTTTTTCGGTGTACTTGCGTAGCTTGGTGAAGTCTCTTGGTGTGTTGACATGGTTGAATGTGCCTCTCGTCCTCGGTCTTATGCTGCTGTCGGGTTGTATTAGTGGGTGTAGGCTGAAAGCTGATGATTGGTAAGCCTTCAAGCCAATGAGTGGTCCTCCATTATGTACCTCCAGTAAAGATAGATATGCTGCAGGCGGTGAGAGATATTTTAACACAAAAGACTCCCAGACCTGTTCATACTGGGGCAGACACATTCTCCCAACTGCTATCCCTGTTCCATTGTGTGTAGGTCCCACATCCATTCCAGCCCTCATGATAGAGGCAATGCCTGTTTCCAGGTGGTCGCCAGTGTCAGCCTAGCTGCGTTCACAGTATGACTAAGCAGCTCTAACTGGGAGAGTCGTCCTCGAGGGACCCTCCTCCCAAAAAGAAAAATACCTGGATCCCAGGGGATATTCAAACCAATCATTTGTTTCAAGCGATATTGTATCCCCCTCCAAAAGCCCTGAATTTCGGGACAGAACCACCACACATACGCCAAGGTGCCTCTCCTGCTGGAGGTTCCGCCAGCATAAGTCTGACGCCCCCTGGAAAGCTCAGGCAGGGTATGGTTCTATCATTAGGCAGAGTGAGACGGCTGCCTCAGGCGGCAGAGTTTTAGCAGCGGCAAGCAATTCCCCTAAAACAGCCCAGCTGTGGCCACCTCACTCTGCCTTTGACCTGCTGCTGCCACCACCGCCGCTTCTCCTGGGTCTTTGGTAGTGCTGATAGCATCAATCCTCCCCTTCTGATGACAAGTGGCAGCTTAAAAAAAAATACAAGCAAAAACGCAAGGTCTTCCCAATTCCAGCCCGCTTGAAAGGCTCTAATGGCCCAGCCCCTTTCTGACGCATACTGACATCAGAGGGGGCGGTACTAGCAAAAGCTTACAAGCACGCTGGAGTCTGGAAGACCCTCTGCTTTCGCTTGAATTTTTTTAAAGCCACAGCTCATTAAGAAAAACAGCAACGGCAGCAGTTTGGGGGCAGGAAGGAAAGAAGGTCATGTTGGGCAGAGCCAACCCTAGGCAGGAATGAGCATGTTGCCTGCATATGGCTCCGCTCTTGAAGAGGCCCCACGCCTGGCTAGAGGAGGGACAGGAAGCAATAGAGAGCTGCAAGGCAGCATAAGTGTAAAAATAGAAAAGCCACGATCGCCAGTAAAAAGAGCCAAGATCAGTTCCAGGCTCTGCAGCCTTGTCAAGCTGAGGAGGGCAGGTGGGTTTTTTAAAAAGTTGAATCTGCAGCTGCGATCGCTGGGGCCTCTGCAAGCCACAATCACAGGAGCTGGGTGGGGGGGGGGGCAGAGGCAGGGAGAGACATAAAAAAGCAACCCCGGGCAGCAGTGGTGATCGGTGATTGAAGCTTGGGTCCTGTTCCAGAGCCTCAGTAAAGGTGCCAGAACAGGTCCGATGCCTGAGGGAAGGCCTGTAGTGTGTGCTGGGAGACAGAGGCACATATAAGTGGCCAGGGCTTGAAATGGCTTGGTGGAAGAGTGGATGGCCCGTGGCAAGAACACCACCATAACTGGGTCTGTTCCAGCGGGGCAGCCACATAAGGTACACAGAAGTAGGGGCACATTCTGAGCCAGAAGGAGGTGGAAGATGCCCCCAACTGGAAATCTAAGTCAGAGCTTTTGGCGGAACACCTGAGCCACACAATTCAGGGGAGCAAGAGGGCTGCGCTATCTGGGGAGGGGCTTCCAAGTCCTCACTTCCCAGCCTAGTGGTATGCCTGGCATGGGCCCCATCGGTCCAATTTTGTAGGGCCAGGGCTGGAACAACAGCTTATGTGGATCTGCAGATCGCTCTACCAGGAATTCAATGCCTGCAGTTCAATCACTTTCTAAATGTGTCCTTGCAGCTAGTTTTGCAATGCAGGTGAAATTAGCATCAAAGCATTCTGGACATATTTAGAATGTGATCGCTCTAAATGGACTCCAGTGCTGGTAATGCAAAAGCTTATGCTGCGGCTCCGCAAATCACTCTACTGGGACCTCAAAGCCGGTCGTGCAATCATGTTCTAAACATGTCCTTGTGGCACATAATGTCTTGATGCTCATCTCACCTGCATCACAAGATCAGCATCAAGATATTCGGGGCGGCAAAGATATGAACATAAGAACATAAGATATGCCATATTGGGTCAGACCAAGGTCCATCAAGCCCAGTATCCTGTTTCCAACAGTGGCCAATCTAGGTCATACGTATCTAGCAGGTTCCACAATGCTTGTACTGGGTCAAGCATTGATATCCTGGGTCCTTCTTAATAATGGTTTATGGACCTTTCCTCCAGGAACTTGTCCAAACCTTTTTTAAACCCAGCTACACTAACAGCCTTTACTACATCCTCCGGTAACAAATTCCAGAGTTTGATTACACGTTGAGTGAAAAAATATTTTCTTTTATTAGTCTTAAATAGTTTACCCTGTAGCTTCATTGCATGTCCCCTAGTCTTTCTATATTCTGATAACGTAAACAATCGATCTACGCTTACCCGTTCCACTCCGTTCATTAATTTATAGACTTTTATCAAATCTCCCCTCAGCCGTCTCTTTTCCAGGTTAAAGAGCCCTAACCTTCGGGGAGTGGTTTGTGGCAAAATGGCGGTGTGAGCGTTTTTTTGAGCTGAGTATGCCTAAGCGAAAGGGCAAAGCAAAGGCTCCTCCCGCAGAGCCTGTACCTGCCCGTTCTTCTGGAGCGATGGATAAGTTCGTTCAGCTGACAGAGAGGCAGAAAGGGGAGATTTGAGTGGGCGCGGTGCTGTCGGATGTGGTGGCTCCGGTAGCACATGCCCTGGAGGTTTCTCTCTCCCCCGACGATCGATCCCCGCCTCGACGTCTGACCTGTCCGGCGCCTCTTCTCGCGGGAGGAGAGGCTGCTCCGCCCGAAGTTGGTGGAGCGCCGTCTGCGGAGCGGGTCCTGCTGGAGCAAGGCGCTGGAATACAGTCCTCAGAGGAGAGGGCTCAGGAAAAGACCTCTGTTGCAATCTTGGAGGCGGTTATTGCATCTGGTGGAAATGCGGGAGAAGTTGCTGGGCTTAAGACTTCTACACCGAAGGCTGATGTTGCAAAAGGATTTTTGCTGCAGTCTCCTAAGGAGATCTCTCTGGAGACGATTTGGGGAGCTATTCTGCAGCTTTCTTCCATGGTCAGCCAACATATAGAGTTAACAACTACGCGGTTGGGAACATTGGAAAGTTTAACCTCTGAAGTTAAGGGAGAAGTGGTGAACTTTCATTTGAAAATTGAGGACTTTGACCAGAAAGTGACTCAGGTTTCAATGTTGAACGATTCTATTGTTAAAGATAATGTTTCTATCCGGATGAAATTAGAAAACTTAGAAAATGTGGTTAGAGCTGCTAATATAAGGATGCTAAATTTTCCGGTTGTGGCTAATATGTTACCAATTGATCTATTTAAGAAATATATGCATGAGAATTTGGGAGTGCCAACTGATTTAATCCCCCCTATTGTGAAAGCTTCTTTTTTACCTACGGGTAAGAAAGTGGGGGTGATATCAGAGGGTGCCTTAACTATGGATACTTTAGATGTCTCTGCTTTGTTGCAATCTCCTCGGGAAGTTGATTTACCGGTTTCCACACTGCTGGTATCTCTTGCCTTACCCTCTGATAGAGAGTGGCTTTTGAAGTTGTACTTTAAGAAACGGTCTACTTTGTTCCTGGGGAAGAGGGTTGGGATGTTCCCTGATGTCTCCAGGGAAACCCAGAAAAGACGTAAAGCTTTTTTGTTGTTAAGATCAGGGTTGGTTCAGATTGGGGCCTCTTTTGTTTTAAGATTTCCCTGTAAATGTTTGGTTTTCTTTCAGGATAAGAAGTATGTGTTTTTTCAGCCTGAGGATCTATCATCTTTTATTAGTGCCCAGATTGCTTCCTTAGCATAAGGATCATTGTTTATTGGATTCTCTCTGTGCCGCGCCCCTGAAGCCGTTTTTTGTGTTATAATTTCATCTTGGATCAAGGTTCACTATCCTTGTGTATTGTCTGGACACTCCTCCCATTATTGTGGGCTACCTGAACTCTTGTATTAATTACTATTTCTTATTGTATGTTTCTGTGGGTTATTTACCTTACAAAGAGTTTGTTTTCTGTACGAGCACTTCCTTGATTGTTATTGTAAATCTTATAAATAGAAAAAAAAAAAAAAGAGCCCTAACCTTTTTAGCCTTTCTTCATAGGCGTATCCTTCCATCCCCTTTACCATTTTGGTGGCTCTTCTCTGAACCTTTTCTAATAACGCTATATCCTTTTTAAGATACGGCGACCAGAATTGCACACAATATTCAAGGTGTGGTCTCACCATGGAACGATATAGAGGCATTATAATATCTTTTGTTTTATTTTCCATTCCTTTCCTTATGACAGTAAAACATGTTATATGTATGTATATAGTTTACCCAGTTAACCCAAGTTTAAAACTCCTGTTTTATGTAACGTAGGACGAATGTTGTCCAAATATTCTGTTCATTGTAAACCTCACTGATGAGAAATAGCGCGGTATATAAGAAATGTTAAATAAAATAAATAAATGGACCCACTAACTCTCTCACAGGTTTTTTGCTACAAATGTACTTGAAAAAATCTTTATTTTGTGTTTTTGCTTCCTCAGCAAGCTTCTTCTCAAATTCTCCCTTTGCCTGCTTTATCAATGCCTTGCATTTGACTTGCCAGTGCTTGTGCTGTTTCCAGGTTTTGTGTTTGGCTCTTTTTTCCATTTCCTGAAAGATGCTTTTTTGGCAACAACAGCCTCTCTGACCTCACCTTTAAACCATGATGGCAGTTTTTTGGACTTCCTTCCACTTTTCTTAAAGCGTGGAATACAGCTGGTCTGGGCTTCCAAGATAGTATTTTTCTACAACAGCCAAGCTTGATGTAAG
Source organism: Ichthyophis bannanicus (assembly GCA_033557465.1). Taxonomy (NCBI): domain Eukaryota; kingdom Metazoa; phylum Chordata; class Amphibia; order Gymnophiona; family Ichthyophiidae; genus Ichthyophis; species Ichthyophis bannanicus. Next base: position 54,733,206 of record CM066031.1, read on the forward strand.
TCTTTAACCTTTGCAACTGCTCCTTTTAGTTTTTTCTTAACTATTTTCCTCAGTTTATCATAGTCTCCCTTTTGAAAGTTAAAAGGTAGTAATGTGGATTTCCTTACTATCCCTCCTCCACTAATTAAATCAAAGGCAATCATGCTATGATCACTATTGCCAAGTGGCCCCAACACCCTTATCTCTTGCACTAGATCTGGTGTTCCACTAAGGACTAGGTCTAATATGGCTTCCCCTCTGGTCGGTTCATGAACCAACTGCTCCAAGAAGCAGTCATTTATGTCATCTAGGAACTTTATCTCCCTAGCATGTCCTGCGGTGACACTGACCCAGTCGATACCGGGGTAATTGAAATCACCCATTATTATTACTGTGCTGTAACGTTTGTTAGCTTCCTTGATTTCTTTGAGCATTTCATCATCAATTTGTTCATTCTGGCCAGGCGGTCGATAGTACACCCCCACTGCCATCGCCTTCCCTTTTTACATGGAATTTCAATGCATAGAGATTCTACAGCAAATTTTGTTTCCTGCAAACTTTAATCCTTTCTGACTCAATGCCTTCTCTAACATAGAGCGCAACCCCTCCACCAATTTGATCAGCTCTATCATTACGATATAGTTTGTACCCAGGTATCACGGTGTCCCACTGGTTATTTATTTATTTATTTATTTATTTATTTATTTTACAATTCTTATATACCGCACTATTTGCAATCAGCGCGGTTTACATGTAACAAAAAACATCCGACAAAATGCATATGTCTGGTCATTACATTGAACAGGGAGTGGGATTTGGAGAACAAGTATCAACTATATAAAGGAACTTGGAGAACAAAGGTGAACTATATACATAAGAAGTTCAATGGAGAAGGCTCCTGTTTGGTGTTTTACATTTTTGGTTGTCCTCCTTCCACCATGTCTCTGATGTTCCAATCATATCTAACCTCTCCTTTAGTGCTATATATTCTAACTCTCCCATCTTATTTTTTAGACTTCTAGCAATTGCATACAAGCATTTTAGAGACTGTATTTTATTCATATTAATTTGGCTATTGGTAGACGTGGGTAATTTGGGATCTTTAAGCTCTGTCTGCTCCATACTCGAGGGCATTTGGGCTACTTTACTCTTTTTAGGGACCTCTCTGCTTTTGGTAGTATCCTTCAAGGATACATTCTTCCGAACCATCCGCTCTTGGGCGACTGTCGGCTTTCCCCTATTATCTAGTTTAAAAACTGCTCTATCTCCTTTTTAAAGGTTAATGCCAGCAGCCTGGCCCCTCCTTTCCCCAGAATGTTCCCCAGTTCCTAACAAATCCAAAACCCTCATCTCTGCACCATTGTCTCATCCACGCATTGAGACTCCGGAGCTCTGCCTGCCTTTTGGGTCCTGCACGTGGAACGGGAAGCATTTCGGAGAATGCTACCCTGGAAGTTCTGGATTTCAACTTCCTACCTGAAAGCCTAAATTTAGCCTCCAGAACCTCCCTACCACATTTTCCTGTCATTGGTACCGACATGTACCGAGACAGCAGACTCCTCCCCAGCACAATCTAAGACCTTATCTAGGTGGTGCGTGAGGTGCTCTACCTTCGCTCCAGGCAGGCATGTTACCAGGCGATCCTCATGTCCACCAGCCACCCAGCTATCTACATGCCTAATGATCGAATCACCAACTATAACGGCTGTCCTAACCCTTCCCTCATGGGCACATGGCCCTGGAGAAACTTCCTCAGTGTGAGAGGGTTTTATATCACCTGGAGGACAGGTCCTAGTTACAGGATCACTTCCTGCCACACCAGGTTGATGCTCTCTTGTCACGTGACCTCTCTCCTCCATGGCAACAGGGATGCTGCCAGACTGGAGGTGGGACTTCAGGACTATATTCCTGTAGGTCTCGTCTATATACCTCTCTGTCTTTCTTATGTTTTCCAAGTCTGCTACTCTAGCCTCTAGAGAACGGACTCGTTCCCTGAGAGCAAAGAGCTCCTTGCACCTAGTGCACACGTAAGACCTCTCACCAACTGGGAGAAAGTCATACATGTGACACTCAATGCAAAAGACTGGAAAACCCCCATCTCGCTGCTGGACTGCTGTCTGCATCTTAGTTTTAAGTTTTTGTTTAGTTCTTTTCTTTAAGTTCTTTACTTACTAAGGGTTGCTATGGATATTTATACCAATAAAACTGTACCTAATACATTTAATATACCTTGTTCACCTGAAGCTTAGTTAATCTCAGGTCCTTAGTGTATGACTAATTTGGGTTACGAGCTTCACCTGAGAGCACCCCCTGTCTATTAAGATGTGTAAGTATCTATAAAGCTACGATTATCCCAGGGGTGGATGGGTGTGGGGAGGGAGGGAAATAACACATATTAAAAGAGGGCTGTTACACAGTACCCTGTCCTGTGCTGCTGAGTTAAGCTATATTCTTATTTGATTTAAATTATAGTTCTTTGCTGCTGCTAGGCTCTAACTTATTATGAAATTTAAATACTAGCTCTCTGCTGGGTTCCAAATTTAACCAGAAAACTCTCTTCTGTGTTTTAAATTTAAACTAAAAGTACTTTGTTGATGCTAGGCCCCGAGTGACTATTAAAACTACAAGTTCTCATAAGAACATAAGATGAGAACATAAGATATGCCATACTGGGTCAGACCAAGGTCCATCAAGCCCAGTATTCTGTTTCCAACAGTGGCCAATCTAGGTCATATGTACCTAGCAGTTTCTCTCTGCTGGGTATGAAATGTAAACAGAACGTTCTCTTCTGTGTTTTAAATTTAAACTTAAACTGCTGCTATTAGGCCCTGACTGATTTAACAAAAAATAGTGGGTTCACAGATTAATTAGCTTTAATAGAAAGAATTTCTTTCAAAAAATTCCCAGAAGTATATACTCACAATTGCAGATCTCTCTCCAGAAGTAACATTCCCCTTTTGTAGTCCTTCAAGACTCAATGCGTGGATGAGACGATGGTGCAAGGATGAGGGTTTTGGATTTGTTAGGAACTGGGGAACATTCTGGGGAAAGGAGGGGCTCTTTCGAAGGGATGGGCTTCACCTTAACTGGGATGGAACCAGACTGCCTACATTAACATTTAAAAAGGAGATAGAGAAGCTTTTAAACTAGATAATAGGGGAAAACCGACAGTCGCCCAAGAGCGCATGGTTCGGAAGAAGGTATCCTTGAAGGATACTACCGAAAGCAGTGAGGTTCCAAAAAAGAGTAAAGTAGCCCAAATGCCCTTGAGTATGGTGCAGACAGAGCGTAAAGATTCCAAATTACCCATGCCTACCAATAGCCAGATTAATATTAATAAAATACAGTCTCTGAAATGCTTGTATGCAAATGCTAGAAGTTTAAAAAATAAGATGGGAGAGTTAGAATATATAGCACTAATTGAGAGGTTAGATATGTTTGCAATCTCAGAGACATGGTGGAAGGAGGATAACCAGTGGGACACTGTGATACCTGGATACAAACTATATCGTAATGATAGAACTGATCAAATTGGTGCAGGGGTTGCGCTCGATGTTTGAGAGGGCATTGAGTCAGAAAGGATTAAAGTTTTGCAGGAAACAAAATTTGCTGTAGAATCTCTATGGATTGAAATTCCGTGTATGAAGGGAAAGGTGATGGCAGAGGGGGTGTACTATCGACCACCTGGCCAGAATGAACAAATGGATGATGAAATGGTCAAGGAAGCTAACAAAAGTCACAGCAGAGTAGTAGTAATGGGTGATTTCAATTACCCTGGTATCGACTGGGTCAGTGTCACGGCAGGACATGCTTGGGAGATAAAGTTTCTAGATCTTGGGGCAAGGTACTTCAGGCCGGAAGGTCGGGGGTTCAAATCCCACTAGAGGACAGCAACCTTGGGCCAGAAGGACTGGGGTTTCTAGTTCAACAGGTGCTTCTTGTGGTCTTGGGCAAGCCACTTAACCCTCCATAGCCCATGCCCCCTGTAAAATAGTTATCTCCAAGATATAATGCCCTGTTCAATGTAATTTCAGTTTGTTCAATGTAAACCGCACTGATGCAGAATAGTGCGGTATATAAGAGAATGTAAATAAATAAATAGATGAAATAAATGACTGCTTCTTGGAACAGTTGGTTCATGAACCGACCAGAGGGGTAGCCATACTGGATCTAGTCCTTAGTGGAACCCCAGATCTGGTGCAAGAAATAAGGGTGTTGGGACCACTTGGCAATAGTGATCATAGCATGATCGTGTTTGATTTAATTAGTGGAGGAGGGACAGTAAAGAAATCCACAGTACTACATTATAACTTTCGAAAGGGAGACTATGATACAATGAGGAAAATAGTTAAGAAAAAACTAAAAGGAGCAGTTGCAAAGGTTAAAGACTTACATCAAGCTTGGGTGTTGTTTAAAAATACTATCCTGGAAGCCCAGACCAGCTGTATTCCACGCATTAAGAAAAGTGGAAGAAAGTCCAAAAAACTGCCAGCATGGTTTAAAGGTGAGGTCAGAGCGGCTGTTGCCAAAAAAACATCTTTCAGGAAATGGAAAAAAGAGCCAAACGACGAATACTGGAAAGAGCACAAGCACTGGCAAGTTAAATGCAAAGCATTGATAAGGCAGGCAAAGCGAGAATTTGAGAAGGAACTTGCTACGGAAGCAAAAACATGAAATAAAGACGTTTTCAAGTACATTCGTAGCAAAAGGCCTGTGAGAGAGTCCATTGGACCATTAGATGATAGAGGGGTAAAAGGGGCAGTAAGAAGAGACAAGGCTATAGCGGAGAGACTGCATGAATTCTTTGCTTCGGTCTTTACTGAGGAAGATGTAGGGATGTTACCCAAGACTGAATTGGTATTTAAAGGTGATAGTGCAGTGGAATTGAGAGAAATATTGCTACACCGGGAAGATGTATTACAACTATTTGATAAACTGAATAGTAGCAAATCACCTGGACCAGATGGTATACATCCAAGAGTGTTGAAAGAACTGAAATATGAGATTGCAGACCTGCTATTAAAATCATCTGTAATACCTTTACATTGGAGGATCGCTAATGTAACGCCAATTTTTAAAAAGGGTTCCAGGGGTGATCCAGGAAATTACAGACCGGTGAGCCTGACGTCAGTACTGGGGAAAATGGTAGAAACCATCATAAAGAACAAAATTACACAGCATGTAGATAGTCATGGCCTAATGGGAGACAGCCAACATGGCTTTAGACAAGGAAGATCTTGTCTTACTAATCTGATTTTTTTTTTGAAGGTGTGAAGAAACAGGTAGACAAAGGTGAGTCGGTTGATATAGTATATCTGGACTTTCAGAAAGCCTTTGACAAGGTCCCTCATCAGAGACTTTTGGCAAAACTAAAAAGTCATGGGATAGGAGGCAGTGTACTATTGTGGATTGGGAACTGACAAAAAGATAGAAAACAGAGGGTAGGGCTGAATGGCCAATTTTACCAATGGAAAAAGGTGAATAGTGGAGTACCCCAGGGATCTGTACTGGGTCCGCTACTTTTTGACATATTCATAAATGACCTGGAAAAGGGAATAACTAGTGAGGTTATCAAATTTGCAGACGACACAAAACTGTTTAAAGTTGTTAAAACCCAAGAGGACTGTGGGAAAACTGCAGGAGGATCTGGATAAATTGGAAGACTGGGCATCCAAATGGCAGATGAAATTTAATGTGGACAAGTGCAAAGTTATGCACCTAGGAAAGAACAACCCACACTATGGTTACACAATGCAATGTTCCACATTGGGAACCACCACCCAGGAAAAAGATTTAGGAGTCATCGTGGATAACATGTTAAAACCCTCCGCCCAGTGTGCAGCAGCGACCAAGAAAGCAAATAGAATGCTAGGTATCATAAGGAAAGGAATGGAAAATAAAACAAAGGATATTATAATGCCTCTGTATCATTCCATGGTACGACTGCACCTTGAATATTGTGTGCAGTTCTGGGCATCGTATCTTAAAAAGGATATAGCTTTATTAGAAAAGGTACAGAGAAAAGCCACCAAAATGGTAAAGGGGATGGAAGGCTACTCCTATGAAGAGAGGCTACGAAGGTTAGGGCTCTTCAACCTGGAAAAGAGACAGCTGAGGGGAGATATGATAGAGGTCTATAAATTAATGAATGGAGTGGAACGGGTAAACGTAGATCGATTGTTTACGCTATCAGAATATAGAAAGACTAGAGCAGCGTTTTTCAACCACTGTGCCGCGGCACACTAGTGTGCCGTGAGATATTGTCTGGTGTGCCGTGGGAAAAATTCCAATTTCATCCGTAACATGTGGCCTCGGCTCACAAATTAGGGTTGCCAACCGGCCGGTTTTCAGCCGGCCTGGCCGGTTTTTCCATGGCCAGGCCGGCTGCCGGCACAGTTGTAAAACCGGCCATTGAAAAGCCGTTTTTTTGCTCTGGCCGCAAGATCGGGAGCGGCCAGAGCAAAAAACCGGCTTTTGTGCCGAAGTCCGCGGCGCGAACGCGATCCCGATTCCCTATAGCAGTGCAGCCGCTGGTTCTGCTTTGTACAGAGCAGCGGCTGCACTACACTTACATTGGAAAGTAAAGAGAAACTGTGTCAGGAGCCCTCCGATTATGCAGAGCCCGAGGAAGTGATGTCATGGGGGCGGGCTCCTCACAGGCTGTCTTTCCTTTTCAAATTAACTTTAGCTGCAACAAGGCAGACCAAGGAATCAATGAATCAGCAGTCATATAAAGATACCTAGTCCACATCTCACACAACATATAGTACATAGTTATAACATTTTAGCTATATGTCTCTGAGATACTAATCATATCTATCTTCTCATTTAGTGCTATATATTCTGCTATATATTCTTCTCATTTAGTGCTATATATATGGTGAAGGAAGCAGACCTCCAGACCAAACCCACTATCAGATATCTCGGCGTCACTCTAGACCAGCACTTGGATATGAAGGCGCACATAGGAAACATTGTAAGAGCGGTATACCATAAAATCCGTTCCCTTAGACACCTACGATCCCTGCTAGAGCCGGATGATTTCAGAACCATCTATCAGGCCCTAATCATGCCACATTTTGATTATGCGAACTCAATCTTACAAGGGCTCCCTCAAGCCACCTTGCAACCACTGCAACTGGCAATGAATGCCGCAGCAAGAGTCCTACACGGAGCATCCAGGAAAGACCATGTCTCACCCATCCTAAAACAACTCCATTGGCTCCCAATACGAAGTAGACTCACTTACAAGTCATTACTACTGACATTCAAGGCCATCAAAGGGCTCTCATCTGAGTCACTAACGGATCTGATCCAGATGACACCTCAAAATAGGGACAGACGGTCAGTAACACTCAACACACTTGTAGTCCCAAAATCAATTTCACACTGCACCAAAGCAACAGCAGACAGGGCATTCAAGTTCTGTGCCCCAAGGTGTTGGAACAGCCTCCCTCAAGACATCCGAGCAATCCCGGATCTATTTCAATTCAGAAAAGCCTTGAAACACCACCTCTTCCTCTTGTATTACCCAGTAACCAATGCAGTTATTTCAACCACCTCACAGAGCTTCCAAAACCCATAACGCTGAAACCAAGAAATGTTCATGATTCTGTTTTAATTTGTAAATAGTTACCCCTGTTATCCAAGTTACTTTTGCCTTTTCATCTGTAAACACAAAGTACCATCGGAAATGTGTAAATTCTTTGTTCACTGTAAACCGCGCTGATGCTGAATAGTGCGGTATAGAAGAGACTATAAATAAATAAATAAATAAATAAATAATAAATAAATATATTCTAACTCTCCCATCTTATTTTTTAGACTTCTAGCATTTGTATACAAGCATTTTAGAGACTGTATTTTATTCATATTAATCTGGTTATCGGTAGGCAGGGGCAATTTGGAATATTTTATTTATTTATATATTTATTTATTTTTTTATTTTCTCTTATATACCGCGCTATTCTGCATCAGTGCGGTTTACATTGAACAAACTGAAATTACATTGAACAGGGCATTATAACTTGGAGATAACTATTTTACAGGGAACATGGGCTAGGGAGGGTTAAGTGGCTCTGTCTGCTCTGTACTCAAGGGCATTTGGTCTATCTTTGTCTTTATTGGAACCTCTCTGCTGGTGTGCCCTAACTTCATTTTTTTGGTAGTATCCTTCCTTCAAGGATACATTGTTCTGAAACATGAGCTCTTGAGCGACTGTCGGCTTTCCCCTATTATCTAGTTTAAAAGCTGCTCTATCTCCTTTTTAAAGGTTAATGCCAGTAGCTTGGTTACATCACGGTTAAGGTGAAGCCCATCCCTTCGGAAGAGCCCCTTCTTTCCCGAGAATGTTCCCCAGTTCCTAACAAATCCAAAACCCCTCATCCTTGCACCATTCTTCCCTTATCAGTCCATCAACTGCTAAGCTTCACTCTTCATCACCTGCCACCTCAACCTCACCCTGTCTCCTCCAACTTCTTTAGAGATCTACATGCTATTGACCTGTTTGACCTCTCTTCCATTGTCTCATTGCCTCTTTCCTCCACTATGTCATCTGAGTCTGTTAATGAGGCAATAACTTCCTATAACACTGCACTCTCCTCTGCTCTGTATGCTCTTGCTCCACCCTATGAAGTGTACTGTACCCCAAACTTGGCTGTCTTCCACTACCCAGGTTATTGTATCCACTCAGCTGAGTGTGCTTGGCTGAAATTCAGCATTCAGCCATAGCACTTGCCAAACAAGGCTATTATGTCCATCTGACTAACTCTCTTGCCTCTGACCTTCACTGACTCTTTGCAACTCACAACTCTCTCCTGAAGGTGCCTCCACCTCCGACCTCTCCTTCCCTTTCTGCACGACCCCTGGCAGACTACTTCCAAAATCCTCAAATCACACTCCAATTCCCCAGGAGGTCAGCTACTTTCCCCTCCCCCCCTTCTTCACTCAGAACTTTCCCCCCTTACCTCTGCTACCCTTTCTTCCATTTTTTATGATCTCTGAGGAGGAAACCATTCTCCTCATTTCCTCATCCAAATTCACTACCTGCCTGCTGTGGTCACTCCTCTCCTCAAGATACCCTCACTAGACCCTACCTGTCCTCACTATTGACCCATCTCCCTCCTTCCCTTTATTTATAAGCTGATTGAATGTGCAGTTCACCATCATTGCCTCAATTTTCTCTCAAGCTCTTCTGAATCCTCTACAATCTGGCTTTCACCCTTTACTGCACATTCTACTGAAACGGCTCTTGCCAAAGTCTCCAGTGACCTGTTCCTGTCAAAATCCAAGGGCCTTTAATCAGTCCTCATCCTTCTTGACTTTTCTGATGCTTTTGGAACTATTGACCATAACCTTCTCCTTGGTACCTTGTCTTCGCTTGCTTTTAAGGGCTCTGTGCAATCTGTTCTCTTTGTATTTCTCCCATTGTTCTTTCAGTGTTTGTTCTGGTGGATCCCTTATAAAATCGAATTGCAGTAATCCAAGAGTGAGGTGATAATGGCTTGGCATACTGTGGGTTGTGGTCCAGTAGCGGATGGAGGTTGTGCATTTTCTTAATATTCACTTGCAGATTCAGTTGCTAGACTAATGTGACTACAAGGTATTTCACTTCCTGTTTTACAGACAGCGTGATATCATTGACCTTGAACATTTCTGGGGGTGAGTAGGATATCTCTCTGGTGATGATCAGGACCTTGATCTTGTCACAGCTGATTATTAGATTATAGTCTTTTATCCCACCTATGACAGTCTTGCAACATGATTTTATAGGTGAATATTCTGAGTTCTTGGTATTGAATGGGGCATATAGCATTCAGTCATTGGTGTATAAGTAGTAATTTATGTTGTGGCTCTGAAGAAGTTTGCAAATTGGTTGTATGTACATGGAGGAACCTTGGGGTATGTCACTTAGATGTTTAATTGGTTTGGAAGTTTTGTCCCTTACGCTTACTTGCTGCATGCATGCTGTCAAGTAAAACTGGAACCAGGAGAGGAGGATGCTGTTTATTCCTATTTCTGTCAGCCTATCTTCAGGGTTGCGGACCACCCACTGTCTGCCCTTGCTCCGCCTCAGCGATGCCCCTTCACACCCACATCAAAGCCTCCCTGTAAAACACGTTGTTGGTATGGAAATGGTTTTGCCAGGGCCGGCAGGGAAGCAAATAGCAGGGATCGATGTTCCCGCTATTCACCGAACAGGATGTCCCCCAGAGTGTTTACGAGTGAGGTGAGCTGTGTTTGCACATTGCATTTTGGTCTAAACTCATGTTGTTGCATGTTCAAGGGGGTGGAAGTGTTATGAAGTTCTGTAGCTGTAATTGTACTGCCTTTTCTATTATTTTCACTACATTTGGAAGTATCTTTGCATTGTAGGGATACTGTTCTGGACATATCATGTAAGATGGATTATAACATCAGTTTTAAACCACTTACTTTCCTCTGGGACTTCCCTAGCAAGCTGGTTTTTATTCTTACTGGCTGAAGACTCTGGAAGGCATTTTCTCACCTTCTGATTCTGGAACGGAGTTCCTGAAATTAATGCCTCTGATAATGGAATCACGTAGTATTATCAGTTTTCAGTTTCAAAATACCTTGACAACACCCGGGACATTTCTCTTACACTGTATGTCAATCTTCTTGTCTAAGACTTCACCTCAGTTTCCCTTAATGGAGAATCCTCATTTACCAAGGCAGAGAAGGTATTAGGAAAGGATATCTCGAGGTGGAGTGGGTGTCTCCGTGTAATGGGTTGTAACCTGCTAGAACCCACTGTGATCCATTTATTCTTGAATTGCTGGATTTTTTTTATTATTTATTTATTTATTTTCTTTAAAGGTTTTTTTATACCGCTTTTTCCAGTAATCAAAGCAGATTCCAGACAACAAAACTTCTTAGATTGAACATAATTATAACAGAGTGAGATGGTAGAATTATATACAGATTTTTCGTCTTATTCAATATCAGCTTTATACAGTGGCATATTTAAATAACATATTTACAAAGATAATTCCATTCCCATCATATTTACTAAGCTCAAGGGTTGTCTACTGTATTGGAATGCATGGACGGGAAGACTAGGTTGGGTAGACCTTGACTTGGTGCTGTGGGTTGCAAAGTGCTCAGCAAAGAGATTGGTTTTAAGAGCCTTACGAAATGTGGAGAGATCATTAATGGATATGAGTTTATCAGGGAGGGAGTTCCAGTTCATGGGTGCAGTGTATGTAAAGGCTGTGTTGCTTATCAAGCAGTTAGCCTTGCGGAAGTCTGTGGGGACTATGAAGGTGTTGAGAGCTGAGTATGATGGATCTACAGTATATTCTTTAGAAGTCTGGATGTGATCATGAGTAACTTGTATTTTATACAGCTATAAATTGCCAGCAAGTGTAATTCATATAATATGGGTGTGAAATATTCAGTTCTATTAACTTACCAAATAATTCGTGCAGCCACATGTGGGGCCATCTGTAACTGGCTTATTGCCTGTTTGGAGAGGCTATGGAAAATGCTGTTACAATAATCAAAATGTGGGGTGATCCTTGTCTGAATGGGCTCTCAGTCACCCTGGTGATATGGTGCAGTGTGCCTAAACTGTTTAATGAAATCACCCTATCCCCAGGAGTCCTGGCAGCCCATCATAGTGGGCTGTCAGTCACCCTGGTGAGACGGTGCAGTGTGCCTAGACTGTTGAATGCAATCACCCTTTCCCCAGGAGTCCTGAGAGGCCATCAGAGTGGGCTCTCAGTCATCCTGGTGATATGTGCAGTGTGCCTATACTGTTGAATCCATGCTCCACATCCCCAGGTGTTCCTGATACCTGCGTATGGGGTCCTGGCAGTCACCCTGCTGCTCTGCTGTATGTTGCTGAAGATGTGTCCTAGGACACCCAAACCCCAGGGGGCCTGAGACCTGATTGCAACAGAGGGTATGTCACTCAGATATGTTATTACGGTATGGTGGGTAGGTAGCACATCTCCCACAGTCCATGAGGTCCACAGCTCAGCACACACACCGTTGATGTATCCAGATGATATGGTAGGCGCAGATGTGGATGTGCGTAATGAGCACCTCACCCACATTAGCTATGGTATCCAATCCCGAAGGTCTGTAACTGAGACATGTCCCCAGATATGCATGCTCATTCAGGTCACACATCTGCCCATCCGCCAGGAATCACACACATATTTGCAGATGAACATCACAGATGCTGTTGGAAGGATACATGCACCTGTTTAGGTTGCACACCACAGCCTGAAACACACACATGAGCACAGGTGGCAAAAGCCCATACCCGTGCAATGTCCCCTGCCCCTAGTGTGGACAGCCACACCTGCCATACCCATCCAGGGCCCAGGTCAGAGGAACATACCAACATCACATAGCCCAGAATGGGACAGATGCAAGTCCACCGAGACCAGTATGCTCCGTGCAACAGACAGACAGGTCACACAACGCTTGTAGTTTGTCAAACATTGCTATCCATGGCCTTGTCGAAAGCCACATGTCACAGACGTGGCTTCCTGGTAAGGTGCATAGGTCCACCCACCCAACGTCACATGTATGGACACATCACCCATGTGTGCTGGGATATCATGTTGCCAGTGGTTGTGGGTCGTATGACATGTGTAGCTAATGTCAACACAAATGTGTGAAACATACCACATACAGGGTCAGGGGGGGTAGCCTGGACATCATCATTGCCAACCCAACCGTGCTACGGCTGTGGCATGTCATTGAAGGGGGTCACAGAGGAATGGAATGGTGTGTTCAGGGTGCCACGCACAATGCACGTAGGTGACAATGCACATAGGTGTCACTGCACACATGCCCAGACCCACAGCTATGCATGCAGGTGGCACTGGGAACAGTGAATCTCCAGGAACAAGCAGGAATTAGTTGTCACATGTTGCTCTTGTCTGCCCTGTCGCAGACTGCGTGTGACCGCTCCCCAGCATCCAAGAGGAGAGCATATGGGGCCATCCTACAGCGCCTGTGTGCTGCCCTGATGCCTCTCCCAAATGCTGCCCCACAGTTCATCATGTTCCACAGAGTCAGCAGGTCATTGTCCCTGTCAGCAGAAGACACCTCTATGGTATTGCCATTCCTGTGTCTGCGCCTGCTGACGTCTCCCTTACCGGTAACACTGGTGTACTGTAACCCCAATCTGTAGAAGTTGTGTTGAGCTCACCCAAACAAAATAACACAAGAAGAGTGAAAACATCCTTGCACATCTCCCCTCGGTTTGTGCATAGGCCCTAGGTCCCCCGGCATCATGGAAAGGCACTCCCTGGGTCAGAAAACATGCTCAAATTGTGCGTGTGGCTCCACTGTAACTTACAACCATGCTTGCTGTCCCAAATGCCTAGGGCCCATTCACTCCATGTCTGACTGTTTGGCCTGTGGGATGGTATCGAAGAGGGGACGGCCAAAAAGAACAGCCAAGCTCAGTACCCACCACCCCACCGACGTGGCCGTGGTGGCAGCCATGTCCTCAGGGGACCTCTTTACCTCCTGTGGATCCCATGTATCCAAACATAAAGCTGGCCATATCTGAATGGACCCATCCCCCTCCAAACATCGGGATGCCCTGGTGTTGGCCCTGAGGAACGTACTCTGGCCAAACTGTCCTGGTGGGATTCCCCAGCCTCCACAAGCCACCTTGTGGCTACAGCAAGATCTGGAGGCCGCAGCCTCCACCAAAACCCTTGGGCCCTGCTTTGGGGCACTGGCTGTGGCCATTACGGATACACAGGCATAGCCAGTGTCACTGGACCAGAGGATGGTGGCCAGCAAACGCAGTCATGCGGCTATCCTTGTCTCATCAAGGTCCAAGTTACCACCCCAGGCCACACACATTGTGTCACCGGTACCCACACAGATTGTGGTCGCAGCATGGGCAACTGGACAATCAGTGCTGATGGGTGCGGTCTCCAACACACTGGAACCAGGTCACTCCTGTACCCACGCTCATTGGTACCAAAACCACACTAAACCTGAGTCCCCAGTGACAATACACATCCAATCCTATCAGGGTTCTGGTGACAGAGACAGCTCAGAGGGTGGTAATGTGCCTCTCCAGGAGGGGCCTGCATATCCCAAGAGGAGATTGTTGCCGCCTGAGGATATGTCCCACCAGGATTAGATCAGACATGTAGTTAGGCTCCTCTCTGTCCAAGTGTCAACTGAATCTGAGCACAGCCCACAGGAGCCAGTCAATCACCAATATCCCCAAACGCCAAAGGAGGCACCCACCCTGCCCAGACATCAGACCGTACAGGTTCCTCTCCTGAAAAGGATGGGACACACCTCTCACCACCTCCCCATGTTTCCAATAGCAGGATACTATGTACCCTGAGCCCTCTGTTCCCAGCCTCTCAAACAACATAGCTCCCTCAGCACTCCATTGTGGTGGAGTCTGCTATGGTGCGAATATAATGCCACAGATGACATGCCGTTAACCCGTCTGGTAGTGGCGTAGGAACGTAGATGCTTTGGGTTGCCATGTCTGCCATGCATCAATGCTGTCAGCCAGGATATTTCTCAATATCCTGTACATGGGAAGGGTTCTGATGGAGTTCCCAGTACATCTATAACTGCTAAGTCCGCCTCTCAAGTATGACAGAGGACAGGTATATGTAGCACCTGTCAAACTTGGCCAGAAGAGGGCAAACGTTGTCAACAGGGTATCATTGGACTGTTGTGAGGTCATAGGCTGAGTCTCAGCCATTGACATTGTGTCAAGGATGTGTGCCTGGCTGTCAGTCACCAACCTGGAACACTGGTTACAGGATAGACTGTGCAAAATCCCCTGTACCCATTGAAACATGTCAGGGACAAGGTGGCAGCAAACAACCAAACTATTGGATGCTGACAGGTCCACCCTGAGCAGGCTGTCCGAGATCTGTGATCCTGCAAAGAGGAGAGCTGTCAAAGAGCCGTCCATGTCCATAACGAACGGATACCAGCAGTCATATGCCCAGCATGGACCACCTTCCGGCTAAGCTGATAGAAAGGGTGAACAATGTACGAAGCCAAGACATCAGAGAGCCACCCAGCCACAGCAGACCCAGCAGCGGCAGCCCACACAGGGCCTTTGAGTCCCCGAGAGAATATATGCCCACCCTGCCCATCCACATAAAACATATGTTGAAAATGGCAGAAAGTGTATGTCACCACATCCACGGATGGTGGGACAGAATATAAGAACCCTGGACTCTGTCCATCATTGAAGGTGGTACAGGCCACATTTCCAAAGCCTGCCCCCCTCCCCCCCAGAACATTAAGGAAGGTCATTTCCCACAAACGCACGCCAACTGGCTCCAGAGAGAAAGCGTACCCTAGCTCATGGGGAATACAAGTGGGAACTCATCCTCAACAGGCTTCTGTGTCGTACACACCCTATTACCACATAACAGAGAGAACAGGAGGTCACAGACACATCTGAGATCCCTGAGGACTGGACAGGTTATGTGTCAAACAGAACGACAAATGTAAGTACATAGGGAACGTACCTCTGTAGCCCCACAGCCCGGACTTGCCTCCTTCCTCAGATCACACAGATGCCTACAGCCATGTTCTCAGCCACCAATCATCCCGTAGGTCCCCTGGGGTCTGCTATCAGGGAGGGCACTATCACTACAAAGCTCTCCCCCTCGGCCTAGCCTCAGCACCCAGAGCATGCACAAAGTGCATGGCTGTGGGAGCTGCTGCTCCCTGTACCAGGGGAATATGTGTCTAACCACACCTGGACAAGTGGCCCATCTGGACAGAGTCACAGGAGCAGGCCTCCCTCCCACTCACACACTGGTTGTACGCCAATATGTATGCCATCACAGAGATCTCAGGGAATCCTCCAGACTCCCACGCAATTGCTGGAGTACAGACGAGCAAGGCAAGATAGCACACTGACACCCACCTATCTGCTGCAGCCTCGCTGTCCATGCATTGTGCAACTGTTTTCCTGAGCACTGCGAACAACTCACCTCTTGGACAGAGTGATGCCCCAGCAGTTGTGGCACATGTCAGCTATGGTGCATGTGGTCCCCCATGCACGTCTGCACAGGAGAGTGGCCCAATGGTCCCGCCCCATCCAGTGGAACCATGTAACAGGCTGTCACTCAGATCGAAGAATGTTCTCAGACCGCCCCACCCAGTCTCTGGACTTGGGGCGTTCAGCACACGAACGTTAGGAGGTGCCAGCTGTCGTGCAAACCTCACCTCTAATCACCTGAACAGCAGATGCTGTCAAAGTGGGGTGAGGTGCTCATCCCATGAACACCTCAGCCCCAGCCACCTGGAGGTCCAGGGGTGTCATTCACGCACAAATATTTAGGAGCTCGCATCAATGCGCCTGTCCCCCTAGGTATTCCATACCCCTTGACAGGGCAACACACGACTAGGTCATGCAGACAATCAGGTACCCATGTTCTAGGTGTAGAAATTAGTAGAGACAGCCTCTCTGTCAGTTTGCAACAAAGCACGTCAACTGTGGGCGTTTGACAGAGAGCATCCGACCCATCTCCGGGCGGTCTATGCCCCTGGCAAACTCAATTATTGTCCAGACAGATTCATTACTGCTGTGCTTAGCAAAAACTGGTTCCTACACATGGACCACCTCCCCTGAATATCTTAACTGTAGGGAAACTCACATATAGACAGCTCTGCAGGTCTATCTAATGCCACAAGTACACAGTTCTGTTCACTCATTCTGGCTCATGGCTGCCAAACGAGGGATGCCTTCTACACACCTGGGGCCATGACTCCCTATATGCCCCGTCTGACGTCTCCTGGATTGCCAAGACACTATGCAAGCTGCAGGGGGACAGAGACAACATTGTCCACATAGCCCCATGCTGTCAACGCTAGGTGTGTTGCCCTCTGCAACCATGTCTGTCACAGGTATCATACCTGGACATTTGGTCTGCCACAGACCTACTGTCGCAAGGGGTGGGGACACTATGGCAGCATAACCCCTAGTCTGCATATCCCAGAGGCTGGTTACGGTTGACTGAAACGTTCATGCCCCACCACCTCACCCAGGATGTGTGATATGTCGGTTATGCTCCCAGGAGACATGCCACAAGGCGTCTCCATGCGTGCAAGTGGAAGAAAGTCACCAGCTGTTGCCCACAAAAGGGTGTAGACCCCAGTGCCATCCCTCGAGAAGCATTGTTGGGTGACCACTGTAACCTATCAAACACTGGTCTACAACGGAAGTCAGTCAGGGGCCTTTGTAATGTCAGTGCTGCACCATCTCCACCCATCGACGGTCCAACCGGTTTCTCCCATCCGCTCAAACCATGCGTTGTGGAGGGTCTGGCCCTAAGGACACCTCCCCTGGAACCAACCCCAGTGGCATGGGGTTGCAATCATGTTGTGGGCCAGCTTATGCAGGGTCTCTCATAGTCCCTAGTCACTACGTCCATAATGTTGCTGTCCGTGATGGGAACACTCATTAGAGCAATCACATCAGCAAGGCGTATCAGTGAATTGCTTGCTCTAGTGGCTGATCCACCATACACAGGGTCTCGGCATGATAAGGTCCTCCTACAGACACAGACACATGTCATGCCTATGGTGGTTGCGTACTTTCATTTGATCACAGAGCTTCAGCTATCTGTATCTGTCCCACAGCCCCATGCCCCAGATGCATGGGGGAATCAGTATACTGTGTAATGTGGAATAGCCCTGGCTGTCTATCTGCAGGGGACACAGCAACACATACGTTCCCCTCAGACATCCCCACACTCTGATCCATCCCATGTGAGTACAGCAGTTTCACAGAGAACTGTATCCTACAGGTCTGCTAACGGTCCCACATACATCTGTCATGGCAAACCACTTGCACTGCATGCCCATGTCACCGCTCACAATGTGAGAGCCATGGCAGCCTCTAGGGCCCAACGCCATACCGCCTGTGTGAACGACACCTTACAAGCATGTACCTGGTGCTCGGTTTACACCTACATGGCCCACTACTGCTCAGATGGTGGCTCCCACAGGGATGCTATGTTTGTTCAGGCCACTAGACAACACCTCTCCCATACCGACCCAACTCAGAAACGCCCCCCATAGGGGATGCCAGAGATCCATGCTAGGTAGTGGAACCCCTCCACAGGGTCCCAACACTCCGGGGACCCATCCCTGCCATCCACAACTGGGGGGTCCCCACCAGTGAGGACTATGTCCTGCTTGTTTCTGGTGATCGCACACTTACCCACCTGTATCAGGTGATGTCAGGGAATAGGAGCGATAGGTCCTCACAAACAAACCATCCCCCCTAGGGGATGTGTTACCCTCCCTCACCCTCTCTGCCTCTCACACTCGCCCTCTCTCTCCCTCTCCCTCTCTCTCTCTCTGTCTGTCTCTGTTTGTCCCAGCATTTCACTCATGTGTAGAGGAAAATAGGTGATATGGAGAGGGCAGCATGCAGGTGCTGTGCGATGCTGCTAGCTGCTGTCCTATTGGGCGATGCCTGTCAGTCCCACACAGGCTCCGTTGTTCCCGCCACGACACACATGTGCACACCTATGCCCACATTTCACTGAGACTAGCTGTTACAGGTGGGTAACTATGGTCTGCATGCCACACACCACAGCGGAGAAGGATCAGCATGGTGCTTCCCACACAGGGGTAGGGTTCTGTTGTCCACACACCTGAGAGAACCGGTCATTGCTGACCGCACCCATTGTTTGCATATCCACAGGTGGAGGATCTGAGGAAGAAGGGGCGTGAGCTGAGACAATTCCATGCAGAATTCCTGGCACGGTACGAGAGAGGGGCGCAGCCACGCCCTGATGGTGAGTATTGCCAGGCATGCGTGACACTTTCAGATGTCATATTGCCACACCAGCCTGTGTGTTGCCTGCATATGTACATTGTCACGGAAACCCTGGTTAGAGCCTCTGTGGACCCAATAGGCCAATGCCTAGGGTATTGTGGTTCAATAAACTGCTTCTCTCCTTTACACAGAGTCAGTCAGTCAAGTGGTTAAAGCAAAAATTAGGGTTTTATTCCCTTTCCCGGACAGAAAACATTCTTTGCAAAAGCACACAGAACAAAAACAGCAACTGAACGAAAACAGCTAGAACATCCCTTCTTCTTTCCTTGTTTCTCTCACAAGTCCACATTGGCTGAAGTTAACACAAAGAGGTTATGTCATCTGATAGACAAATCGTGCAGTCCATTGGCTCAGGGTCTGTACAACTGTTAATACTCTCCCACTGCTTTAAGCCTGGACCACTCCCAATATTCTCCGTATCACATTCCTTACATGTGCTGGAGCATGGCTTATTCTCTTGTGGCTGATAAACCCTTTTTCTTCCAAGGTACTTATCAAAGTCAGGGTTATAGAAACCTGGTACAGATAATGTCTCTTTCTGGTTTGCCTCTCCTGGCTCCCTTAGTAGGAAGTCTGAGTATCTTCCTGAGTTAAAACCCTGCCCAGGGCTGTGCCCATTAAAACTTCCAGCCTCTTCTCTATAAAAATAAGGCTTCAAGCTTGTTACCTTACTGCAGGCTTTGAAGTCAGCCTTGGGCTTTCTTTCCCCTGGCACAGTTCCTCCAGCTTGAGCTAGGTTCCTCCGTGGCTCATGCAATCCCTCAGAGACACTGCCCCACTTCCTGCTCATGTGGGAATCCTCCCTAGGACTGTCGTTCCAGAGACCAGCTGCTCTACTGCTCCCTTGGTCTCTCCTGGAACTTCCTCTGAGAGCTTTTGGTCCTCCCAGACCTCCAAGACCTCCCCTGGAACTTGAACTTCCTCTGGGACTCTCAGCTCTTCTCCAACTCGTAGTTCTGCTCCTTTCCTCTCTGCTACTCTTGCTGCCATGACCACTTCCTGGCTCTGACCAGGAACTTATATACCTCTCCTCTGTGCACGTTACGTCAGATTCTGAGGACAGGTGATCCTGATGAGTTTCTCTAATTCTACCTGCGTCACTACTAGAGAAGGGAAACTTCATTTTAAACCCTTTCTGCTTTACTTGTGCTGACGGCACTAGCTGCTCAGCTGTTTTCACACACGCTGAGTCTTCCTGTCCAGCCAAGTTTGAGGTAAGCTCTTCCTTTTTACTAGCCTCTATAGGCTTTCTATAGTCTACTGCATCACAACATGTGTTATGTGACACACATGATAGTGTCCTAATGTGTGTAATTTTCCACACAGGGTGATGACAACGGCGAGGAGCCACAGCCCGACCCATACCCCCTGAGGCGCCCCACTACACACCGTAGAAGGGAGGAGGAGGATGTTGTGCTGATCGAAGATGATGGGGGGGAGGAGGAGGTGGAGGAGGACGAGCATCGGCTTGCCCCGGAGGAAGAGGAGGACAACGGGGCAGCAATGAGGGATGTGGGGGAGGGGGGGTCAGGGTTGTGGGGGCGTGTGGGCCATGTGGGGGTGGGGGCTGGTGCTGAGGGCGGGAGGGTATTGGAAGGGGGGGGGTAAGAGGGGAGCGTGGGGGGAGGGTGGTGGGGACAACAGACCAGCACAGGGCACAGTGGTCTCCCATCAGACACTGCAGGTTTCTGCAGGGGATGGGAGGCGTCCTCTCGGTGCGCTATCCATTGCCCCACATGTCGCGCGTGCACATGCCAGCACACAAACCATGCCCAGTGTGTGTTTGTGTGCTGGCATGTGCATACATGATGTGATGGAGGCGGTGGATGGCGTGCAGAGGGACGTCCGTCTCCTGCTGCACACCTGCCGGTGTCTGATGGCAGCCATTCAGCAGGTGGCCAATGAGGTGGAGCAGCTGCCCCGTCGTTGGCCATCTGCTGAACGGCGTCACAGGAGTCCGTGATGGCACCTGTGACGACCACATGTGCCCTGTGCTGGCCTGTTTTCCAGCCAAAAAAAAGAGGCCGGGGGATGGTGGCATGTTGCCACAATGTTTTGTTTACAATTAAAGTGTGTTGTAATTTGACGCTATGGTCACGTGTTTCCCTTACCCACTCACTATGGATGCAAGCATGGGATATGTGTGTGGACCTGCATAGGCAGTAAACGTAGACATGGGTATCGTACGTGGACTAGCTCCACATGCAGTCATGGGGGCTAAACATGTGTGCGGGAGCATGGGCCCAGGGTAGGCGCATGAGATGTTGCATTGTAAGGGGTCCCCGGGAACATCCATGTCACAGGGATGGGCGTGTTTTAACCAAATGTGTTAGTGGACATCAGCATCGTACATACGCATGCCACCCATGTCTGTCTGTGCCACATGCATGCCATGGGGGTGGGGGGGGGCCGGCATGTGATCAGTGTTACTGGCAGGGGCAATGGTCACACATATGCACCCAATGTTGGGTGTATAAGGGGGTGGAAATGGTGATGGCTCTGAATAGTGACCATGCAACCTCGGAGCAGTCCCCCTGGCGCACCATGGGTGTCTGTGTAAACTGGTCCGCTGCAGCCAAGGGTTCAGTGAACACACACTGTGCAGGTCACACATGGCATGTGCTGGCATCTGTGCAGTAATGCCTGCCAGTGCAAACAACCCACCAGCAACGGGCCTGGGTGCAGGTCATATGGTCAGGAATGAAACATGCATGTGCACACTACATAGGGGACCACAGGGACACACATTGGAAACACACGTTGCATGTACGTTATCATAGCTATTTATTCCCACAGTTATTGACGACGGCATGGCCGCCCACGTCTGCCACGTCGCAAACCCCCCCCCAGTGCTCCACCCTCCTCCTGTGCTGGTGCCGGTGGTGGAGGCGGTGGTGGCGGTGGTGGTGGTGCCGGTGCAAATCGTTGCATCACTGCAAGCATGCCCTCCAGGGCCACACAGATCCTTTGGAATGGCAGGGCCCTGACCTCTTCCCGCAACTGGCTTATCTCCTCCCGGACCAGGCCCACATACTGTGTGGTTGCATCTACAGAATGGCGGATAGCTTCCAATGCCTGATGACTGCCTGTGGGTGGAACAAAGGGTGGTCTGTGAGATACCTCTCCATTAATCAACCATCACACACAACAATGTCACACATATACCACAAGATTGTCATTGTGATTGGACAGACTCTAGTAGACACATGGATATGGTTACGAGACCTCATTGTCACAGTAGTATATGTCACAGCCACACACAGGACATGGCTTAGTTACGTGATGTGGGAGACAAACACAAGGATACACAGGCTGCGCAGACACACCCACGTACTGCAGACGTAGCAATAGGCTTGGGGACAGATAGCAAACACATGTCCATTGTGTAAGGGGGTGGAGCCTGTGCGATGGACAGCAACCACACCTGGGGAGCCGCATTGGTGAACAGAGGTAGGTTGAGAACAGCCAGCCCAAGTGGGGCCACAGTTGGAGGGATACACGCAGCCTGAACAGGTTACAGGTGCAGCGCTATTGACTCAGAGGAATGGAGTGGGAGCACCAGGATAACAACCCTCACGTGGGCAAGTGCACTGCTGCTTCATGTGTCTGACGGCAGAGGGGTTCACATACACCTAGTGGCAAAAGAGGAGGGGCCGGATAACAGTGCGTGTACACCTTGATACACATGAGGAGGGTTTAGACAGAGCATGGGGGGCAACAGAGGGTGCAGCAGAGGGGGACAGACCCCAAAAGTGCACAGACAGGGTTATGCTGAACAATCCACAGCAGGTGGTAACCCCTAGGGAAGTGTGGTGAGTCCCAGAGCTAGGGGGGGGGGGGGTTTCCTGATTCTGGTTGGCAGCAGGAGTGGCACCTGTGAGGTATGGAGTCTTTCCAAACACAACAGGGGGCATAAGCTGACCTGTGTGATCAGGTGTGTGAGTCCCAACCCATGCAATCGGGAGACTCATTGTCAGAGAAACAGGAAGGGGACATGTTGAAGGCCCTGTCTGTATGTCAAGCAGCCTATCTTAGTTGTGGACATACAGGCAGTCTCGAGGGACCTGTACCCCTCCAAAACCATACGTACATGATCTTTGACCCTGTCATTTTTGTAAATCGTGTTATATGGGTGTCTGAACACATTTTGACTGCTATTTTCATATCCTATGATTGTTTTACACCTGGAGATGCAGACTGTAGGGAATGGGGGCTGTGTGACGTTTAATGACATATAATCCTTAGGTTTGTGTATGTCAGCTCTGATTGTCCAAGGACTAGGGGACAGGTGGCATCCTTTTTTCTGCGACACGGCTGGGCTTCTGCGATGAGGCTGACTGTTGCAAGTGCAATGCTAGTATTTATGTATTGGCTCACAACATGCTGTACCTTAAACAGCATTCCTCTTATGTCTGCATCCGTAGGTGTAAACTGACCCTAGGCTGTTCTGGTGTGTGTCACACTGACATTATCTAACATACGCCATACCCTTTTGTTTTCTCAAATGTATACTGTCTACGGGAGCCATACATGTCACAGCTGTGGAAGGTATGTTGTCACATCCACCACACACACCCCAAACATAGACTAGTGGTTTGTGTGTTGTGGTTGTGACAGTCTGTTGTCACCACTGTTCCCTCTAAGCTGTGCGCATGTGTGTGCGCACACACTTCCCAAGCAAGCGCAAATACATTAAGACAGAGCGCACAACAATTATGTATGTGATTCTGATCAACATCAACAAATACGTGTTCGAATGTAGAGGTTATTGTGTATTTATGGTTTCCACAGGTTCTAAAAAATGTTCCAATGCAATCAATGTGGTGCACATACTGTATTCTGACGTGTAGTCAACTTTTAAAGTATATAACTTCGAGTGCCGTTCTGTGGAGTAGACCAAATTAACGTTCCTTTCATAAGCTGCACAGCTGATATCTTATGTGCACACAGCATACAGAACATTGGAGGTAACATTGGTTATTACCCACCTTTTGCATCGTGACGTGCAGATGTAGCGTGTGCTCGTAGCTCCGCCATCAATACATCCTCGCCACCTTGTTCCTGCCTGTGTGGTAGGCTGGCCCCTATTGGTGCAGCCCCCAGTGTTGGCTGGCTGCTGATGTGTGGCTCCAGGGACCCCTCGGCGGAACATGTGCTGCCCCCCGACACAGCAGGCTCAGGCTCCTCCATGATGTGCGGGACCGACAATTCATCCTCCTCCTCCTCCTCTCCCCCCTCCTCATGGGTCCCCATGGTATTGTAGTCACCTGCATTGTGAGCAATCAGAGACAGCACACATATGTATACACACTCCAGCTATGTATACGTGTGTGCTGCAGACAACACATACATGATGGGGGTGACCCTGCATGTGTGGTGCATACAGGATCCCCCTACACCCTCCCATACCTGACTGTCCCCACCATGTACCTGTACCGGGGCACCAGGTGTGTGTTTTACCCCTGCACGCCCTGTTTGGTTGCCATGCTTCTGTTTCTGGTCCAATTGCGCATGTAGCAAAATATGTCCACGCACGGCTGCTCATTCACTACTCTTACACCTGTTATTGCTATCCCCTGTATGACTGTGCATGCCTTTGATCAGGGCATATTTCCTTGGGACATACTATCATCACAGTGCTACATGTGCTTGGCAGTGACCTACTATGCAGCGGGCTGCAACTGTTAATCACCTTGGGCCCACTGCCAAGCACATGCAACACTGTGAGGATAGTATGTCACATAAACATGCCCTGATCACAGGCCCTCACAATAATACAGGGGATGGCAAGCACTGTTGTGGGGGTAGGGTAGGGGCTGGTCCACGTGGACATGTTTGGGACAGGTGGGGAGAGGGATGGGATGAGGGACACATGTTGAATGTGTCCCAGGAACATGGCAACAGAACAGGGTGACCCAAGCCAATACCAAGATGTGGAAAACTCAGGATAAATAAATATTTTTTGAAAAGACATATGCCACTGTCCCGGCACAGGCCGTATTTCGCTGCCTTCTTCAGGGACAACAAGTGGACCTAAAAGCTGCTATTATTCCTTGAACATACGTGTAATACTACACCTTGGCAATTCAATTTCCAACGCGTGTGAAAGGGAAGGTTCCCATACACTATGCAGCAATTGGAGACTGCTGAAATGCCAGGCGTAGATGCAATGCAAATCAAAAAACTCTTTCCGTCTTTAACTGTGCTATCTCCTTCCTTCACTTCAAAGTCTAATCTGATCAAATGTCATTGACGGTTGTTCAGATTAGACTTTGAAGTGAAGGAAGGAGATAGGGTTTTTGCAGATTTCTGCTGTCTACACAATGGGGATTTCAGGCAGTTCTTGAGAGCTAAAAGGTATACGTAGCATACTTACCTGCATGCGGATGCGCTGTGTCTAGGGCCGCAGGCAGACCAGATATGTAGATCGGCCCCAGTCTTTCAGCCAGCTGCTGTTCCAGGGGCGTGAGCATGGGGGGGGAGGGGGCCCCCGCCACCTGTGCCCCTAGCATGGTGTTGTTCAGCAGCCATGTGCTGGCGCACCCCTCTTTTGATGTCGGAGAAGCGTTTCTTCAGGCTTTCTATGTCTCGCGGTGGGCCCCCTACCTCAGCAACTGCCACACGGACCTCCTCCCACACCGCATTGCGCCCAGCCACAGTTGTGCGGCTACTGAGCCGCCCATACAGGACATCATAATGTTCAAGCACCATTGCGAGGAGGTTGTGGTTCTCTGCATCAGTGAACCGTGTGGCCCTCCTCCGCTGTGTTTCCGGCACAGGTACTCGTTTGCGTTTAGCTGTGTGGCTGCTTTATGCAGCCTGGGCCCTTCCGGATGGGCCTGCTGCTGGCTCAGCCTCCATAGGCCCTGCAGTCCCTGCCTCCCCAGCAACAGGTGGACCCACCTCCTCCACCCCCTCACCGTCCCTCTCCCTCTCCCTCTCCATCACCCTCTCCTGTCCTCTTCTCTCCCCACACCCCACCTCACCTCACCCTTTCTCCCTCACCTACACACAACACAACACAGACCACACAACTCAGAACACACTACAAACAACACAACACAATACACGGCACACTACACACCACAATACAGACCCAATAGACTACAATACAATACAATACAATACGATGAAACCTGCACACTACCTCCAACACCTCCACAACCTCCACACCAGCTGCACTACTCCCTGCTCAAACACTACTCACACCTACCTAGCACTCCTCAAACAACCCTCAACGTGGACCAGGTGTGCAGGGTGGTTTATAGGTTTTTTGACGTTACTTACATTGTACATGCGCTGTTGTGTGACGGCGCTGCTTGTGCGCGGCGCGTCTGTGCAATTGCGCATGGGCGTGTGTGTGTTGTTTGCGGATGTGCGTCTGTGCGTGGCG
Organism: Ichthyophis bannanicus; assembly: GCA_033557465.1. NCBI lineage: Eukaryota > Metazoa > Chordata > Amphibia > Gymnophiona > Ichthyophiidae > Ichthyophis > Ichthyophis bannanicus. The sequence continues at coordinate 54,759,416 of CM066031.1, forward strand.
CGCATGTGCAACTGTTTGCGCATGTGCATTTGAGTGTGTGCATCTACACGCACATGTGACGCATACGCCCATGCGTAACCAGTTGCACATTCGCGCCGCGCACAGACAGACACACATGCGCAAACAGTTGCACGTGCGCAAACAGTTGCACATGCGCGCCGCGCACAGACAGATGCCCATGCGTAACGAGTTGCACATGCACGCCGCGCACAGACAGACGCACATGCGCAAACTGTTGCACATGCGCGCCGCGCACAAGCAGCGCCCTCGAACAACTGCGCATGCGCAAGGTCCGCAAACCTGTATAAGACTTCCTGCACAACTGGTCCACATTGAGGGTTGTTTCGTAGGCGAGGTGTGTGTTTGTTGTGAGAAACGGAAAGAGCAAGGCAGGTGTTGTTGTGGATTAGATTGTGTGTGTTGGTTGTATTGTGTTGTATTGTGTGTCTATTGTCCTGTGTGCTTAGTAAGGTGTCCACTGTTTAGAGAGGTGTGTGTGTGTGTTTGAGTGTGTTTGTGTAGCCACACGGGAGGAGTTTATGGCGGAAATTTATGTTGCTGCATGTGCCCTGAGACGTGGGTGGATGCTGCGGTTGCTGGACAGGGGAGATGGTGTCCATGGGGCTGAAGCACAGGGCATGGGTGTAGACCCGCAGCAAATCAGACCTGCAGCTGTGGGGGCGGTCCAGGCAGGTGCTGTGCGTGGACGACGCAGACGGCATGCTGAGGTGCAGGCTCGGCAGCCTCGCCTCTACAGGCCCAGGGCCCAGCTCCAGGGCATGCGTGAGGACCAGGTCATCTTCCTGTACCGACTGAGCACAAGGGCTATTAGGGAGCTCTATGAGGATGTGAGACCTGACCTCGAGCCCCTGACTGATCGGTCCCATGCCATACCAGGTTTAGTCAAGCTCCTTGCTGCCTTACATTTCTTTGCCTCTGGCTGTTTCCAGTCATCTGTGGCCGCAGTGGGTGGCATGAGCCGCCCCACCTTCTCACGCTGTCTCCACCAAGTACTGCGTGCCATGGTCAGCCAGATGGGGAATTACATAGCCCTTCCTCACAATAGGCAACAGTGGGGGACCCTGAACCAGGCCTTTGAGGCGTTAGCCGGGATACCACACGTGATGGGAGCTATTGATTGCACACATGTTGCCCTGGTCCCGCCTAGAGACAGGGAGGTAGTGTTCCGCAACCGCAAACACTACCATTCCCTGAATGTTCAGGTTGTATGTGATGCTAATCTGCATATTCTGAATGTGGTCCCTAGGTTTGCAGGGTCCACCCATGACTCCCATATCCTGCATCACTCGGCACTATTCAGCCAATTTGAGGAAGGACAGTATGGGGACTGTATATTGCTGGGTGAGTATTTCCAGATTACTTATTTAGTTCTACATCTATTTATCTGTTTCAGTAACATCTCTTATATAGGGCGCTGTTTGCTATCAGTGCGTTTCAAAACTTACCTAAAGTTAAACAGACAGACGACTTTTCTGAGTTTACATTGTTACAGGAGTGTAAACGTAGAGTAACAGGGGACCTGATTAGAAATGTAACATCAGGATTGTAACAATATCTGCTCATACCCTGCTCATGGTGTTCAAATAACTACACACGTGTGCATATGTGTGTCCTGGTGGTGGATTGCTACTAGTGTGTGTGTGTGCCATCTGCCCACATATGGGGGGGGGGGGGGGTTGGTGCCCTTCACATCCACTTGTGATGACGGCTATTTGTCAGGTAGTTTTGGTATGTCATGTAACGTTTATGTTTTTGAAAATCCATACACCTAACCCTTGTCATGTGTGTGTGAGGTTCACACACTCACTCAGTACTGGGGTAGTCACCCAGGAAGCAGTAAGATAACATGGGGGGGGGGGGTGTCTAGCTAAGTATGATGGATGTTCCTGACCTTAGCAACTGGGAGTACATGTTTGCATATGTATGATCATGCATTTGGCCTGTGTCAAAGCAGGGGAGAAACAAAGTATAGGGGTTGCAGTACCTTTGGCCACTGTAGATGTGCGGGACATAGGCGTCGTATGTGCTGATCCTAATGTTGCTGAGCATTGTGGAAAGGTGACAGCAAAGGCAAGAGGGCTACTTGGGTGCATACAGAGAGGTATTGGTAGCACATACACAGGAAAGTACTCTGCCTCTGTATATGTGATTGGTGCAAGCTCATGTGGGCTACAGTGTGCAATTCTGTGGACCGCAGCTTAAAAAGGCTGTGAACAGGATGGAGACAGTGCAGAGGATGGCTACTAAAATGATTGGTGGTCAGCAGTAACCAGCATATGGAGTCAGACTGCTCAATGTTGATATGTAGACCTTGGAGGACAGGGGGAATAGAGGTGATATGGTTTTGACCTTGTCAGACCTCCATGGCATACATATTCTGGGTGTGAGCCTCCATCGCATTACATCACATTTTTGTGTTGTGTACTTTGCTGACATATACTTTGAACATGTGATCAGTGTATTGGTGGTATAGTCTGCGGCGCTCCTGCCCCGCCTTAGGGCTAAAAACAGGAGCGGGGCCTATTGCCTCGTGAGGAAGGAGTTTAAAACCTATTCCCCTGGAATGCTGGGTACTGTAGTTTTTCTGCTCCTTTCACTCCGAAATAAAGTGTAGTTGTGCGCCAGAGACGGTAAGGCTTATTTGCAAGTATTTTTATTATGGTTAAGGTTATTCTTCCATCGCATGACAAATTCAAAAATATGAACAAAACAGGTGCTTTAACACGAACAGAAAGAACTCAGGTATAAAGTCAACTTAAAGTAGAAATTCAGCTTTACTTCTAAGCAGTTTACTCAGCTCTGCCCCAAGAGGTCATTCACTTTAAATGCAGCCTCTTTTCACACACTGTTACGTTCACAGTGCTGGGTCACTTCAGGTGCAGGTAATTAAAGCTTTCCTAGCATGGCAGCAAAACAGCTCCGTAGTATTCAACTCATACACGGCATAAAACGGAGTTACTTACCTGTAACTGAGTTCTCCGGGGACAGCAGGATAAGTCAGCCACAATTGGTGACGTCATCCGACGGCGCCGAGACGGAAGTACTCTCCATAGCTCAGAAGGGCTTTGCCCTTCTGAGCATGAGCCAACTGGCCCCACCCCCGGCCCGCCCCTAGCTAACCAGTTAGTCACTAGCTGAGCCTTAGCCGCTAGGAGGCGGGCACCAGTTCCGGAGGACTAGTCCTTCCCCCTGCCAGGGGAGGAGGGTGGGATGTGTGGCTGACTTATCCTGCTGTCCCCGGAGAACTCAGTTACAGGTAAGTAACTCCGTTTTCTCCTAGGACAAGCAGGATGAGTCAGCCACAATTGGTGACTCCCAAGCAGCCATGCGCTGTGGTGGATGGGGGAAGGACGAGGCTGAGGTAACATCATCAGGGCCAGCGTGCAATCCTGCGTGCCACAGCATGTGGGTGCAGTTAGCATGTCTTAGGAAGAGCCTGTGGGCTTGCAGTCGAGCAGCATGCAACGAAACAGCTGCGGTTGTGAATTATGTCGATACTGGGCGACCTCTAGATGATGAAGCACGCATATGCAACAGCAGCGATGCGAAGTATGCGGATCATAGGCGGTCCAGTAAAGCGGGCTTCAGGCCAGTAGCCACGAGGGTAGTGTGGATCAGAGGCTGACTACGACGTGAAAGAAGCATCGAGACGACGTAAGGGCATTGCTTGGATTCATAGGTGGGTCTATTGGAGCTATGGCCCACAGCCTGTACCATGCCATGTACCATGTTATGTGGTAACCAAAGTTCCCTCTAATTTTCTGTAGGCTGTGTGCACATAAAATATCAGCTGTGCAGCTTTTGAAGGAAGGTTAAATTTTTGTGCGCCACGTAACGACACACTGAGTTATATACTTTAAAATTTGACTACACGTCAGAATACAGTATGTACACCACATTGATTGCACTAGAAAATATTGTAGAACTTGTGAAAACCATAAATACACAACAACTTTTAAATTTTAAGATGTTTGTGGTGTTTTCTATCAGAATCAGAACCGTAATTTTTGTGCGCTCTGTTGTAAGGTATGTGCGCTCACTCGGCGAGGTGTGTGCGCGCGCACACGCGCACAGCTTAGAGGGAACAGTGGTGCTAACCCCTAGAGATGACGACTACATAATGCTCTTAGGTGATGACGGCTACATCATGCTCCTATGTGGTGACCTGGACTTGCCACTGCAGAAGAACAGACTGGCTTAGGTGGGCTCATTAGGCCACGGCATATCCTGTGTTGATACAATAACAGCGAGTAGCAAGCTCTGTGCTACGAGATATGCCAGAAATGCCCCTCTAGCCTGCAGTAGGTTTGCATAGGTAGTAGATGGCCCTGCCAGGATCATAACCTGTCGACGAGGGTTAATCGTAGACAGGGTCAGGCTATGCATGGTGTGAGTGTCTGCGTGCAGCTATCAGGGAGTTAAGCACGCTAGTGCCTGAGGGAGGGCAGGTAGTGCCCCTCGCAACAGTTGCACTTCGTGCTCGCCACGAGGCGAGTGATATTGTGGTCGGCCCACGGACTGTGGGGTTTTTTTTTTTTTGTTTTTTGTTTTTTTTTGAGGCCGTGGTCGGTCTGGCGACTGAATGGGGTATCATATCGTCCCATACAACCAAGGGTCTTAGTGTAGGGCATTAGGAACCGCTATACGGCGTGGTGGGGTGATGGTTTGCATCTCCCGGCCTAGGTCAGAACAAGTGATCGTGGCGCACTTTCCCTGGTGCGCGTAGGTGGCTGAAATCAGATTTTTGTGCACGCAAATTAAGCGCTGCCCTTGAGTTGATCATAACGTAAGAAGTCAATCTAGCGTTCACAAGGATGGCCTTGAGTCTGCCTCCCTGCCCTTACACGCTCCTTGATAGGGCTTGGATGCTTATTAGGGTCCAATGATACGTGGACTGTGTTGGCAGTAGCCCGACTGGGCGTTCTGTGGTCATACGCAGAGTCTGCGTGTACTGCACCCTCGTGTTGCCACTGGTAGGGGCCCAATTCGGGAAAATAGGTGCTCCTTGACAGCAGTGAAGCGATGCGGAGACCGGGACGTGGAAGGTGTTTCCCCCCATGTTGGTGGGCAGTGACCTGTTAGCCAACTCAACCTTGAGGGAGCCGGAGGCAGGAGGCAGTTCTCTGCGGGCAATTGCACCAAGCTCTGGCCCTTAGGTGGTATCTGCGGATGAATAGAAGATGCGAGGTCCGCAATGAGCCTCCTGTTAATAACACCTCAGCTGGCCATGTTAATTGGGTCCTGAGGGGGTTTGAACCCCTGATCCCTGCACCATCGGTCCGAGTTTAACCATAGATGCAGGCCTTATTGAAATATGGGAACGCTGGGATTTGAACCTGTGGCCCTCTGGTCTTAGAAGTACTGGCTCTGTCCACTGCACCACCCTGTGGCCACTCACATGGTCATCGAACAGGGGTGCGGCGACAACAGCAGAGTTGGGGCTTGAACCCACGGCCTTAAGCTTATGAACACACTGGCGGCTCCTGCCCCAGCTGGGGCTGAGTCCACGACCTTTAGCTTATGAACCCACTGTGAGTGGTGCATCACCGCGCTGCCACAGAGATGAGGGTTGTCTTCTGCATGCTCTCTGTATGCTGTGACTGTTGTTTCCGACAGTCCCCGATGTGGTATGAGCTTAAGAGTGGCTGGTCATGCCCTGCAGTTATTCGAGCTTCCTGAACTTCTAGGAAGTGTAGCTGTAGGTGGACCTGCAAGCCTTCTTTAGGAGTGACGGGGAGGGTATCTCACCGTAGCTGGTTGGGATGACAAGGCTTTCTCTGGGTGCCACAGCAATTTGCTTCGTAGAGCAGGCAAGCAAGCATTGCTGTCCTGTATGGGACGGTCTGCCTAAGGGTAAGACATCAACTCACCATCCCTGGCAGGAGGGAGCTCACTTGCTTCTCTACTTCGTGCAGGCACTCGGGAACTTTCCCTTTGGACGCTGGGGCGCGTTTTCGTCGGAGCGACGATAGCCGCATGTGAAGACTCACTCCCGCTTGTTACTGGGGAAGTGGCTCGCCCAGGGGCGCAAGCGGAGGCTTGGGTGAATCGCGTGTCCTGATTGGGGATCCGATAGAGCCTGTAGTCGGGACCTCTTCTGGGAGGAGATGCAGAAGGAGTCCCAGCGTGCGATCCACTGGGGCCATATCTAGGTCCCTTAATCGCCTGGTAGGTGGTAACGTATTCTCATGTCCTTTTTAAAGTATCAGCCCCTCCCTGAAGGGGATCCTGCCAGCCGGGAAACCAGGGTGGTGTAGCAGGTTGGATGGTGGTAGGTACTGTCACCAGGGCTGGCAATTAGGATGCTGGTCCCAATCGTGACGTGACTGGAATCTGGCTGCCATCGTTCCATATGCGACGTGGCTGGGATCTGGTTGCCCCACACTGGCTGAGATGCTCGGGGTGTCGACGAGCCGCCGAAGGTATTGGGTGGCACGTGGATTCCCTGGGGATACGGTAGCAAATTACCAGTAGGGTTGCAGGTGGCCCAGCTTGGATTTGGAGCTGCTCACTTTCGGATCCAGAACACACTGTCTGTGTTCACTGTACCACACAGTGTCCGCTCTGGATTGCTAGGTACGTGACCTTAACCCTTAGGCTACTCTAAAATAATTTGCCCCTTACAGCACTCATTCCCATAATACACGCTGCCTTGGTGAGCCTTCTTCATTGGGCACGGAGGGGATTGGAACCTTGATTCTTGCACCATTGGTAGTGTCTCACTCATGTGTTGTAGCTCCGTTTAGGCTGACGTAGTGTCTTTGCATCCTTTGAGTGCCTCGATGAAGTGAGAGGGAGGCAAACGCAGGTTGACAGGTACTGCCTCAGCCAGTCTTCTGACCTTCTGTTCTTGCATACACTGTCTGTGTGCACTGCACCACCTTGTAGCCACTGCAGCAGGCACTGTGGGGGACTGAACCCATGTCCCCTGCACCATCAGTCAGTGACTTAACAATGTTACACTGCTGTTACAGGAGACCTGATTGTCGTAGGGAGAGCAGGCCCCATGGATAGTGAGAGCACTATCACAGGCCACTGACGATTCCTGCTAGCTTGAGGATGTAGTCCACTGACGATTCCTGCTAGCTTGAGGATGTAGTAAGGCTGTCAGTGTAGGTTAGGACAAGTTCCTGGAGGGGGTCCCTAAGCCCTTATTGAGAAGGGACCCAGGAAATCAATGCTTGAACAATGCAAGCATTGTGGAACCTGTTTACCTTGGGAAACAGCTAGGTACGTATGACCTGGATGGGCCACAGTTGGGACAGAATAATGGGCCTGGTGGACCTTGGTGGGACCAGTATGGCAAGCATGGAGATGCTGACATAGCGCTCAGGGTTTAGTATGATATAATGGTCCCACTTGGGAACGAAGTCAAGGTCCTTGAGCGTCAGAGGTGCAGAGACAGAGTGCTCATGATTTCCTTGTGTTATTCAATGGAATAAGGTTGCACTACATGTTATGCTGTAGTGCACAGACCAGCGCTAGCACGGGAGCGTGTGAATGACCCGGCGCAGAGGCGTCTGCCGAGCTTACAGCAGAGACAGCAACGCTGTGACCCCTCGATGAGTGTATCTGCTTCGAGGTGTGGAGGCACAGTGCGCAGAGGCGCCTGCCGGGCTTACAGCAGCGACAACAACGCTCCTCAATGAGTGCATCTGTTCCGAGGTGCGGAGGCACAGTGCGCAGAGGCGTCTGCCGGGCTTACAGCAGCGACAGCAACACTCTGACCCCTCGATGAGAGCATCTGCTCGGAGGTGTGGAGGCACAGTGCGCAGAGGCGTCTGCCGGGCTTACGGCAGCGACTGCAAGCACACTTACCCCAAGGAGAGAACCTCGGTGCTCTGCTAATCACTCTTGGAATGCTGTGTGCTAACCAACAGCACAATCATACCAACTGCATTGCGCCAGAGCGCATTGGGGAATGCGCTTCCAGCGCAGTACCATATGTCCGCAGATGGAAGTACCATATGTCCGCAGATGGAATGTGAATCGGTGCCGGCAGAATCGCATAGGCTCCGTGGCGGAAAACAGTGTAGAGCCAATGCCCCCTTCGCCTTTGCTGGTATCCGCGCCGACCAACGGCGCTGCAGGAGGAGCCGTGATCCGAGCTGTAATTTGGTTTCCTCGGGCAGTAAGCATGGCGTTCGGTGGAGAAGAGCTGACCACACTTCGATCTGCGGCGGCCAACCGGGGGAGGCTCATTACCTAAGAACCATCGGCGCCGACGAAGGAGTTTCCCATCCTTTGTGGGGCACGCCTCCGTGCCGAAGGTGGTGATCGGCCCCTCCTTCCTGCTGGGAACGGCGCTGACACTGTCGGGAGGAGCCATTTGGTTGGTTGGCGCCAGCCAATGGCGCCGCAGGGGGAGGAGCCAGAGCCGTGATGTCACCGGCAGGATGGCTGCCTCAGCGCCGAGAGAACCATCGGCGCAGATGGAGGAGGGGCTCCTCCGTCCTGGGGGATGCCTCCGCGCCGGACAAGCCAAGGCGATCAGAGGGGGAGCCGTGATGTAACCGGCAAGATGGCTGCCATGCTGAGACCCTCGTGGCCGTCCTGGGCACCTCGTGGCCGGTCAGTAGCTGGAATTCAGGCAGGCAGAATGGTGGGTCCGATGCTGCAGCCGCAGCGTCATGCGAGGGAGAGCTTCTTAGTCTGGATCGAGAAGGCTTCAGGAGGAGAGATGCGTGCGGCATAGCCGGGGAAGTCCCGGAAGCACATCACAACGGCAGAGCAGCGGCCGTGTATAGCTGAAGGAGGGGGAGCCCCGCTGCCGATCCAGAGAACAGAGGTATGTTAAAAGGCTAGCCGTGGACGGAGGCCTGTTCGGCACGTCCTGGGCTGCCGTGCAGGTTGGGCTTCCTCACAAAGACTGCCGCGCTCTCAAGCCCATTGTCCGGGGGGGGCCTACCCCGCTGACTGCTCGAGCATGAACCGCATGCTCACGCTGTTCTAGATAGAGGTATCTAAGAAACAAGAAGAAAATTTTAAAAGGATAATACATACATTGTAGATGATAAAATTGGATTTTTGGTGGAGAGTATCAAGGTCCGTCTTGCTGGCAAGGCGGAAGAGTAAAAACTGGTTAGCTAGGGGCGGGCCGGGGGTGGGGCCAGTTGGCTCATGCTCAGAAGGGCAAAGCCCTTCTGAGCTATGGAGAGTACTTCCGTCTCGGCGCCGTCGGATGACGTCACCAATTGTGGCTGACTCATCCTGCTTGTCCTAGGAGAACCAGTTTTCTTCAGTTTGGTATTTCCACACAACAAATAGTACAGTCCATGCTCTCACAGTCAGGTAAGTCAGAATTATCCTGCATTAATTCCTCAGACTGTATAGAATTATTAGCTTCCTGCAATACTGGCTGTCTGTTTGCTTGTAGCTTTAAAAACTCTTTAAAATCCTGGAGAAGCAATTCAGCCTGTTGTCTGCTAGATAAGGAATTGTTATCAGTTATTAAACTTCCCTCTTGATTAAGGCTGTTTCCCTTTTCCTCTCTTAGGTTAAGTGAATCAGAGTAACTCTTAGGCTCTTTTGTTAAGGTTTCAAATATAGGAGAGTTGGGTTTACCTTCACTCTGGAAACTCTTTGGCAAATCGCTTACTTGTTGCCAAGCCCCTCTTATCCTAGGTGGCTCATACGTCCTCCAGCTGTGAGAGCTCCCGTGCCTCTCTGGGCCAAACTGTAATTCCCAGAATGAGTTCTTTTTCTCTCTTGCCTGCCGTGAAGGCTTCCTCTCCCAGGGCTCTGCCTTCCTCCAGGTGTCTATTCCAGGGCTAGGTCCACTTTCCTCAGGACTTCCATTTATTGCCTCTGAACAGATTCTTGCAGGTCTTCTTCTACTGCTTCGGCTCAGTCCTTGGCTGCTAGCCTTCTCTCTCTGACTGCTGCTCCTCTGACTGCTCACGGTACTCTGACCGTTCCCTGGGCTCCTTCTCTTCTCCTTCCACTTCTCCTCCCACTTCTCCTTCTACTTCTCCTCTCTAGCAAAGCCATACTCCGGTTTAAAACCAGGTTCTCTTCTAGACACGCCCCTTCCAAGCACTGGGTGTGCCCAATCAGGACTGCACGACTCCTCCCCTGGGCTGGTATCCATGCTCAGCTCAGCAGAACGAAGTCTCTCTTTCTTTCCAGGATTGACAATCTGGCATAAATCCTGTTGCCCTTCAGGATTTTCATCTGTCTCCATAGCCTCAGGAGGGCGCTCTTCACCACAAGTCTAACGTTGGAGGTGGTAGAGATGAGGACAATAACTGCAGTACAATACGCATGTGCCACACATAGAGGATCTCTAGAGGTAAAAATGGGACTGTTGTAATTTTTGTCATGGATGTACAGACTCCATAGGCCATGTGTTCCATTTCTGTCAACATATGTCTATTTTTCTCACATGCATAGTTGTGCTGTCATATATTTCTGTCAGGATGTGTTCTGTATTTGTTTCTCACGTCTATCCCTGTGTCAATTTGGGGGAACATGCGCTCATGCATTCACATGCAACATTTCTTTCTGCAGGTGATGCAGGGTATGGGTGTCGCCCCTGGCTGCTGACCCCTGTGCGTCAGCCACGGACACGTGCAGAGCGGAAGTACAATGAGGCCCACGCCTCCAGCCGCTCTGTCATAGAGCGCACCTTTGGCGTGTTGAAAAGTCGCTTCAGGTGTCTGGATAGGACAGGCGGGCCCTTACAATATAAGCCAATGACTGTGGCAGAGATAATCCTAGCCTGTTGCATCCTGCACAACATTGCTCTCAGGCACGATATTCCTGCAGAGATTAATGAGGATCTGGAGGAGGATCCACTGTGCCCCCCTGTACTTGCCAGTGGTGACACACAAGAGGGCACAGCGGTCAGGCGGAGGTTGATTGCAGAGATCTTCTCTGGTCCGTATTGCATATATTCCCACATAAATGTGCTGTTATGTGTGTGTGATGGTTATAAAGGTTGATGTTTCTGAACATATAGCATTCAGATGCAACACTGCATTGTCATTAAACTGCAAATCCCAACGTCACATATAGGCATGAGTGTGTGACCAACAATGTGGACAGGGCAGAACAGCAGCTGTTGGTGGATTATGTGGGTGGGTGTTCATAGGCCTTTGGGAGGTTTTGTGGGTCACATTCCCAGTTAGTGGCTGGTTGTGATAGCCGCTGCTGTGCAAACACAGTTAGTTGGTTTGATGGTCTGGGTGGAGCACAGTGGCAGGCATATGGTGCGGTATTCACAGTGGGAGGGAAGACCATGTTTGTGGACAGTTCTCCTGCGGGGTATTTGTTTATATTGTACAATTTATAGCTGCTTGTGTGGGTGTTATGCTCGTGTCAGCTGGCTATGTGTGTATGTTTCTTAGTTGTGGTGCCACATGTCATACATAGCACAGTACACATGCTCATGACTACTCTCCCATTATGGTATTAATTATTTGTGACGGGTGTTAATGCAACCCCACAGTGTGCCCTAATGTATACTTTATCACGTAGCCCTGACATGGATATGGTGAAGGATGGGGACCTGTGCAGTGTGCAGCCAGGGGGCCGTATCATTGCTACAGTTTTTTTTTTGGAGAATAGCCATTCAGTGCAGTGTTGCATATGTACACACATACAGAGGTGATGCGAGTCTGATCAGCAAAGGGTGGGTTACAGTAGCCAAGTGGTACGCTGCATGTGTGGGTGGTTTTGTGTTTTGCGGTTTTTCATGAGGAACATGGCATATGTAGCTGATGCTATCTCAACATATGCCACATGGCTCAGGTACATGCTGTGTATGTGTGTAAGGCAGGAGAGTACAGTCCACATCAACAACTACCTTGCGGACCCTAGCGAGGGATGTTATGTCCACATACACACAGAGACTTAGATGAGAGTTATTTGGTTAAGGTGCACATATAGGCTATCCATGCTTTGACATTCTCACTGTCACACAGTGGGATGACATGCAGCCATCATGGTCAGGTCACAAACAGACATGGGGGTGTGGTTTGGCAGACGTGGCGCTGACATTGCCATCTCATTCAAAACATCATCAGCACACAGCTGTCAATATTATTCGGGGTGTGACATGTACACTGCAGGATATGTATTTGGCCAGTGGATACAGGAGGTGTTCATGCATATTTCCATGTGTTACAGCAATTGACAGTGGGGTAACAGACAACATTGGGAGAGCAGTACACACGGAGAGGGGGTATTGGTGGCAACATGGGGGACACAGACTAATATTGTGACCTTGGGATGGGGCAAAAACATGGTGGGAGTAGACACCTCTATTGACCAGTGTGTACAACAACAGAGAGGTAAGGGAGGCGACAGAGGGATTACGGACACCTGTATTTAGCGTCTGACACCTTCGTGCTGCCTCTCCCATGTGAGAGATCTGTACAGTGTGATAGTGAACAGTCAGTCAGTAGGTGATGTTGTGGGGTCTGACAGCTGGGGACAGGAAGGGGCAGTGTGTGTTTCACAGCTAGAACATGACATATGTTTGTTTCTCTTGTGTTTTCCACTGCACAGGACATACTTCGTGAGGATGCAGTTGCTGTGGTGCATTGGCACGTGACTGTACATCAGCCAAGATGCTGTGGTCCGGGGTAGGTGGATCTACAGCTACATTGTCTGTGCCTGCAGTCATGGAGACAACATGTCCTCTGGGATGTGTCATATTGTGCAGATGTTGTGGTTCACTTTTTTTCCTTAAGCCTCCCTTACCCATATCTTGCTGTTGTCACACATATCCCCATGTGTTTGTGTCCAGTATGTCCTCTGCAACACTGTTTCAGGCAAATTTACAGCAGAGCTACATGTGTATGTGGTTTTTTTCTTGTTTGGGGGAACCTACACTTGCTCCCTCCCCCAACATTGTTCTATCAGCCATCAACAGGGTATCACTGCATGTCACTGGGCCTTTATGTCCACAAATTGGCACTTGTGCACATACAGGCCATGTATTACAGCTGTCCTGCTGACCTACGCATACTGTGTGGGTGCGTGTTTATGGGTTGACTGTGTGGTGATGCAGTGTCCAGGCATGGTACATTATCATGTGCTGTAAGGGGTGTGAGCACCTGGGGGGGCAGTGGTGACTGTGCTACCTCTACCGTAGTGCTGTTTACCTTGTCAACATTCTCAACATGTGTTGTGAGCTATGAGCAGAACTGTGTCTTGTGTTTCGAGGGACCACTGTTGAGCACCTTTTCTTTATCTCAGATATCGGCATAATGTGGACATGCATTAACAGTGACTTGACATGGTGATTCTACATGTTTGGCTGACATTGTCTCCCTTCACTGTGACCTGATATGGCTGTGGAGTCGCTCAAGGAATTGATGACGTACACCTAATGCACACACAAGGTATGTTGCACCTTTGTTATTTGGGGATTACATCTGGCTGTACCTGTTGATGATTTTCTGTTTGTCTCATGTACATGTCATGTTGTCTCTCTGTTCACACAAACAGATGCATATAGTGTGTAGCAGTGAGATGCCTGTGTGACATGAAAATGGACATGACCATATCCATGTGACACCCGTGTCTGCATTGACATTTCATGATGTCAACAATATGCGTTTTATTTAGTGTTCATATCATGTCATGTTTGCCTTTGCATCCCTTTCTTCTGTATTTTATAAGGTGTGACTCTCTGCAATTTGTGCTGTTTTTGCAAGATGTCTAACAATACCATACTTATCCTCTCCTGACACAGGGCAGAAGACATACCGGACACATTTCTTACAGTGCATCTGGCATCGCCATCAGCCACCTGTTGGGGGACAGAACACCATGGAATTGTTTCTGGAGAATTGTGCCATTGGATGTTTGACTTATGAGAGTGGGACACATGCCTGTGATGGACAGTATTACTCTTGGACTGCTGCTTTGCCCATGACAGACCTGTATAACACACTGTTTCTGCCATGCTGTGGCTGGGAGTCCTGCACATTGCAGGGGACACACATGAACTTTCAAGGACTGTGGCATATTGGAATGTGACACTTGACTATGCATGCCCAGGGTTGCATGGACAGTTTTGACCTGACCTGTTGGATTGCAGATACACCTTGCACTTTGGACGCTGTGTGCAGCAGGGACTGACATTGTCACTGTATGTTGTACATTCCTCCCCAGTTGTGTAGTTCTTGTGTTTTGGCCATGTGTGTGACATAGCACACAGGATACGCTCATCTGTTTGTTTCAACACGAGCATACAGCCATGTTTGTGGCATAGGTGCAACGATGGAGCGGTCCTATTATCAATGTCCACCTGCCCTCCACCTGGACATGATACAGGTTTTGCCACAACAACGCTTTCATGCCCACCACCATCCTTGATTGATGTTTGCAATGGGCAAGGGTGTTTACTTGCATGTGTGGCATCACTGTCTCATGTTGGTATGCAGTCTTTTAATTACTGGCTCAGGATGCCCCATTGTCCTGACAGGGTTCCCAACCCCTACTTTGAAGGTTAAAGGAAAACAGAACAGCTTCCACCAGACCTTTCTGATAGAATTACAGCCCTTTTACACCCAGCCAAACGGATATCAGCTCTCTTAGTTTAGGCATACCTCAAATCTACAATACTGAACCATTTGTGTTCATGCAAAATTTAGCTCAATATTTTTAACCAAAAGCATAAATATACAAATCAAGGGGTTTCTTTTGAAATAAGGTTTTCAAAGGAACGTATCCGTTGCTAGGTCTGGACAATCTTATTCAGATTCCTTAAATCCTGCACCAACCAGCAAGTAAAAGAAAAACAATATTTACTGTAAACAAAACATATTTTTTTTTCCTGCTTGTTGGGAAGGACACTAAGGAGTTACTTATTTGGGAAACTTCTGTTTCAGTTCTTATTTAAACAAGAGACAAATCAAAGCGTACAAGTGCTTTCTTAAGAAACTTCACCCTGCATAATGAACTAGACCCTCGGGGTATTTGGAACCCACCCCACTCCCCGGATTTCTCCACTATTTACATTATACATCTCACTCACACACAATCAGTCTCAATTCCCAATAGAATGTACAAACCACCAAGGTAGATACCAAAGTTCCACTTTTCCTTACCTCGGTCTGTGCACAGAATTTACTTGGTTGCTGCAGTGCCTGTCTATCACATTCCGATTCACAATACCTCTAGTCACCCAGGACCATTACCAGCCAGTAAAGAGACCTCTCCACAGAGAAGGAGGTGAGACTGTTGAAATCAACAGGACGCGTCTTCGCACCTCCACTCAGCAGGAGTCACTCCACTGTGGGAAAATCCCGGCGAGCCCCAGCTGTTATTTACACTTTTACCTGTGGCCAATTCACCTTTAGCCAACCTGGCCAATGAGACTCTGAGAGGGATATTGTGAAGCAGATTAAGAGCTCTTTTAGTATTTCATTATTCAGTACATTGCTATAGCAATGGGTGTCTAAATACAGACACACCCTTTTACATATTTCAGTGACAGTTATACCATTAAGTACAAAAGTAAAAATTTTTTCTATTTAGCTTGTCGTCTTACAATATGGCAATAAATAGACACTCTGCAAATAAATAATAATTTACGTTGTAACTTCAGGTTTCTGTTGTCTGCCTGTCCGTAGCTTTGAACAACAAAGAACAGGAAGGGAAGAGTGAAGCAGTGGAAGAATAAACAAACACCACTTGTCACTTGCATTCCAGGGACTCTGAGTTTACATTCGCTAGAGAGAGGGGGGGGGGGGGGTGTCGTATAGGCACAGAGATAAACTAAGCACAGTAAACAGGCTAACAGACTTCAGCAGAATTAGCAAATGTCCTGTAACATACACTGACAATTTATGTAGGATGGCTGTTTTTAGCTGCAGTTTTAAACCTTATCACAACATATAGCAGAACATGCACTCCCGCGGATTCTGGAGCGGCCCCCTCACTTTGGGACCCCCCCATCCTCTAATTAATTCACAACAAACACACGTCTGGCCACTTGCTTTCTGCACAATATCTATCACAAGCGCTATATCGCTTCAAAATACGGCAGGGGCGTATAGCCAGACTCACACACACACAAGCACACAGCCCTCACAGCAGCCGCAGATGAGAAAGAAAAGAAATTTAGCTTTCCCACCGATTCCCACCCAGGAAAGAGGAAAGTCTTAATTACCATTTAACCATGCTTAATTACCATTTAACCATGCTACCAAAGCAATAGGGACACTCCCAACCAAAGGGAGAATACCAGTTCTAATTTAAACCGTGCTACCAAAGCACAGGGATCCCTGGCCAACGGAGTATCGCCACTTCTGACACCAAATGTAAAGGGTCTGCTTCTTGTTAGTCACTCCAGGCCAGGGAAGTCCCGAACCCTCATCTGCGGTGTGCTGCTCCGGCTGACTGGAATCCAGGGGAATAAAACTCACAGACCACACAGAAGGAAAAGTATGCAAGTTTATTCCAAAGGGTGGAGGGATTGTCCGTATTTTATACATTATCAGAAACATATTCATACGTCATCCACCCATCTTCTGGGGGCCCACTATAGCTTATCAGTAACTAATGCAAATACGAGTCATCCCTGAGTAGAACAATCAGTTTAGCTTAGCACAGCACATTCCTTTTCCATACTCACCAGAATGTACAAAGGGCACATGTATAGGATTCTGATTTTCCTTGTGCAGGCCTCCTGTATATGCACTTAAACTAAGCATTATTATTTCCTAACAGTGACAAACATGCAATGCAATGTGTGCCTTTGAATCAGTCCTGACTCCTTGTGACCCTGAAACTCCAGGGTTTTCTTGTCAATGTCACTGGATGTAGATTGTCGGGTGTTTCTTCCAAGGTAATGGGGGGTTACATGACTTGTCCAAGGCCACATGGAGTGCTAGTGTGAATTGAGCCCTGGTTGCTTGGTGACCAAGACAGTTTTCTGACCACTAGGCTACTCCTCCACTCTTTGAGCACATTTACACTTGTATCTACTGATTTGCTGGTCGTGTCCATGGCCCACCTGTGCTCACATCCTTGTACGGTGGCAGCTGTGTATGTGTCAGCCATTTGCCACATCACTGGGTATTACAGGTTCCCATACAGACCCTCCCTTTGGACTATTTGTTCTGCCTTGTGCTCAGTGTGCTGTTTGTGGGAGTGGTTAGAGGCATGTGTTTTAACTCAGTAGTTTGCAGGTTTGATCCCCACATGTGGTTTTTCCTTTTATTTTCTGTTGTGCTAACTGGACCATTAGGTACCAGCAGGTTCATCACCTCTACAAACACCCTTCCCTCTCTTCACTGTACAGCAAGGTGTGCCCTCTGTGCTGCCTAGCCATCAGATATTATCTGTTACATAGGTCTTTTTCTTTATGGTGTTTACATGGCAGTGCACTTGGGGGTTTTGTATTGCTGTGGTTGAGCTGGTGTGTGGTACACCTGTTTTCATGTTGAGTTCTCTCCTGTCCTGTCGCAGATTGTTACCCAGCTCCACCGAGCATCCTCTGCTGCCCTTGGGGTTTCGTTTCTTTCCTCTTTTGCATGCTGTATCCACTGCATAACATTTCATTGTGTGTGTGTGCATGTGTCCCTGGCCCCAAATACAGACTGGGATCTGATCTGTACACAGCAGATCTGCATGTGCATTTGGTCATGATTACTGTTGGGGGTTTGCCGGTCCTGACAGCCAGCAGGCATCTTGTGTGTTGGCCTGCACTATTTTTGTATGCAGCCTTTGCTAATGAGCTCACGTTGGTGGTGTGGCCTACCGGTTGGTGCATTGGCATTTGTGGTAGTGGTCGTAGGTGTGATTCCTCTCTGTTCTCTTTGATGTGTATGCTTGTCCTGCAAAGGTGGTTTCCATTTGTATGATGGTCATATGTGTGCAGATCTGTGCTGTGAGCACATTGTACCCTCATCTGAGTTGTGAACCATCCTTCTGTCCGCCAGCTGTTGTGCCATCCTACCCTGATGTGCATGCTGCTACACCACATCCAGCACTCCTACACATTCCTGCATTTCATCTCTCCCTGGTTGCCTCTCGTGTGTGTGCTCTGCATAGCACTGCTACTCCACTGTCAACCTGATATTTCACCTATCCTGCCATTTCAGCCTCCTCTACTGCACACAGCTTCCCATCCTCTGTCACACACTGTCATTATAGCATGGTACATTACCATCACTCTGTGCATAGCTACAGCTGGCCCCAATATGTTTGTCCATTTCTCTAGCTGCCACAATGCCTGGGACTGATTTGTGTAGTCCAGCAGCTGTGATCTACGTCCTTCTTTTACTTATGCATTGTCTTTCCTTTCAGCTCTGTGCAGTGTTTGGGTTACGTGTGTGTTTGGCACATACCTCTGTTGCCCTTCAGATTGGGGAATCTTACTGCTCTTGGCAAACGTTTTTGAGTTCACCTATACATCCTTGGGGCATCTTATGTCACACCTTCGATTCAGGCAGCTTATGGTGTGCCTACTATGGTGACTTGGGAGTTGACAAACTTTCAACATGGCCACTGGGGAACATTATAACTCGCCTTTACTGACGTGGTTGTTTATGATGTGTGTTCTGGTGCACCCTAAAAGGTGCATTAATTTATGGCACTAGGTTGGGGTTCTTTTTAGATGGCAGCACAGATTGGTGTACAGTTGCATGCAGAAAACAGACATACCTAAGCCAACCTTATTCACTGGTGATTTGAACCCATGACCCCTGCACCCTCAGTCAATGTCTTAACCATTGGGCTACACTGATGTTCCTTCTTGCAGGTCTGCACACCTACTTAAGATTTCCATTCGTTACAATGCACAGTGCTGCCAGCAGAAACAGTGCTTGGACCTTGCCCTGCCTCATACGGCACCCTATAAAGCACCCTATCAACAACATTGTAGGGTGCCTTGGTGGACAGTGCACTTTAAAATGTGCCCTCTAGAGTACCTTATGGGGCACCTTATGCAGCACCTTATATTACAGTGCTTTGAGAGTGCATTTGCTAGCAGTAGTGATTACAATAAAAAGTAAAATGGCTCCTAGGGCAATATTCCTCATAACAGGCAATGGCTCAGCCAGCCTTATTCATTGGGCACAGCGGGGGATTGAACCCATGATTCCAGAACCATTGGTCAGTGTCTTAACCATTGTGCTGTGGCTCTGTTCCTGTGCTTGCACATCTGCGCGCCGCCTTATGCCGCCCAATATTAAAATGCCTCCAAAAACATCAGCGCGCCGCCTTATGCTGCCCATTATTTATATGCCTCCTAAAATAACACCTCCGCCAGCCTTGTTCATTGGGCACTGTGGGGGATTGAACCCCTGATCCCTGCACCATTGGTCAGTGTCTTAACCATTGTGTTGTGGTTCTGTTCTTGTGTTTGCACATCAGCGAGCCACTTTATGCCTCCCAATATTAAAATGCCTCTAAAAACATTAGCGCGCCGCCTTATGCCCATCAGCGCGCCGCCTTATGCCGCCCATTATTTATATGCCTCCTAAAATAACACCTCTGCCAGCCTTGTTCATTGGGCACTGTGGGGGATTGAACCCCTGATCCCTGCACCATTGGTCAGTGTCTTAACCATTGTGTTGTGGTTCTGTTCTTGTGTTTGCACATCAGCGAGCCACTTTATGCCTCCCAATATTAAAATGCCTCCAAAAACATTAGCGCGCCGCCTTATGCCGCCCATTATTTATATGCCTCCTAAAATAACACCTCAGCCAGCTGTCTTCATTGGGCACTGTGGGGGTTTGAACTCATGGCTCCTCCACCATTGGTCAGTGTCTTAACCATTGTGCTGTGGCTCTGCTCTTCTGCTTGCACATCAGCGCGCCACTTATGCCTCCCGCGCAGCTTTCTCATGCGCTAATGTGCGGGGCGCACATAGGCGCCGCGCACCTTAGCGCATATGTAAATCACGGTTTTTCTTTTTCAGGAAGAAACGCCCACTCCTTATATGGCAACCTGCACATTACCGCGGCCCGCACATTACCGCGGTTTAGTAAACATACCCCTAAATCTTGCAGTGTATCTACTTCAAAGAAGCTTTTACTCTTTTTGCCCCCTCTTTATGGAATTCACTTCCTCTTTTTAATTAGATCTTCAGATGATCCAAAGTGCTTACGAAAACTTTTAAAAACATTTCTATTTAAGGACTATTTTGGCAATTTAATTTCTTAAATATAATTATAATAAATTTAATTTAGAGAGTTGTATTACTCATCATGTATTAGTTTGTAGAACTTTTTAACATTTGTTTCATCTTACTCTGTATTTTATTTTAATTTATTATTAGTTAATTGTATTTTTCTCTTATTTTCAAGTTTTACTGTAAACTGCTTTGATTCTTGAAAGGCGGTATATAAGTTCAATTAAATAAATAAATGATCAGATGGAGGTTAGGGCTTGCAATTTCAAATGAGAGATATAATGCTATATCATCTGCATAGATGTGATACTCCACTTTAAACTTATGGAAGATACTACAGATTGGCTGGAGATAAATTTTAAATAAAAGGGCTGATAGAGATGATCATTGAGCTAAGCCCCTCTCTTTGTCAATATCTTTTAGATGTCTGTAAACTGATGTTGACTTTCTTGTCTAAGGCCACCTCAGTTTCCATTAATGGAGAATCCTTATCTACCAAAGCAGAGAAAGTATTCTGCAAGGGCATCTTGAGGTGGAGTTGGTGTCTCTGTGTAATGCATCATAATCAGCCAGAACCACTGTCATCCATTTATTTTTGCTTTCCTGGATTTTCTGAGGGAGTTGCATGAATTGTTTCCAAGCTGTATCTTGGGGGAGGTTTGTTTCATTGCAGCTAAGTCTTTCCTCAATTGAATCAATTATTTTTCAACAGCAGATAGCTTAAGATAGATAGGACAATCTCAAAGGCTCCAAATTGTTTTCCTGAGGATTAAAGCACCACAGCTGTTGCACAGATTAAAAATAACTTTGATTAGTGTGTCAAATATGGGGCAGTTGTCAGATGAAAAGCAATAGAGAAATGCTTTCCACTAAAGTTATGAAAAGCGACTGTGTGTCTTGGGGTGACTAAGAACTTCCAATCCTGGGGTGGGTGGATGAGGGGAAGGATGGAGAGAAATAAGTGGCAGTAAGCTACGAGTTTGACTTCCTATGCTAGAGACTCTGCAGCGCAACTGTTATTTCCCAAAGCACAAACTTGCCTCTGCAATACTGGCCAAACATATTCTTTTAAAGCTACTTTTCTAGAACAGGTTGAAGATTTGAACTCTTTGCTAAAAAAAATTAAATAAATATAACTATCTCTTATATCTGAACAAATAGGGGTGACTTACACAGAGCGGTTGGTACACCCCTAAACAAAGGCATGGGGAGAAATGATCTGCATGGAGCGGCAGGTGCACCGACTCTTGCTGCCTTGCTGGGCAGACTAGATGAACCATACTGGTCTTTATCTGCCGTCATATACTATGTTACTATGTTAAACACAGGCAGTAAGTAAAGAAGGGCAATTACAATAATTCCAAATGACCGACGAGGTACAGGCAGCTAAAACTATTCAAAGCATGCAAAAGAAAAAGAATAAAAATGTATCCAGAGAGATCCACTCAATGTGCTTCCGCCCCCGGTGCTCTAGAGACCAGTAATAGCTTCAGGGACTGTTGCTACAAGTTTTAAATGCAGAGTTCCCTTGGATTTCTAGGGGAGGAGAATAAAGCCAGTCAACATCTAATGTACTCTGAGCACCTCCACATGTCCCTGAGTATGTTTCTGGTTTGTGTTTCAGATGCGGGTGACATTTGAGGACATCGCTGTCTCTTTCTCCCAGGAGGAGTGGGAGTATTTAGATGAAGGGCAGAAGGAGCTTTACAGAGAGGTGATGAAGGAGAATTATGAGACTCTGATGTCCCTGGGTAAGGACTGTATGACTGTATCTGCATGTCTAGCAGACAGTGGGGCTGATCTATTATACTGTATCTACCATTCTTCCAGGTTCCAGAGATAGGACACGTCCAGAAAATGTGCTCACATAGCAATTTCCAGACATATTAACACCCTGTACCCACCAGGTACAATAAGCAGTATTTTATAAATCATCATTATATAATTCAACTCTAGATTGAGACCCTGCAGAGCGGAGTGGGGGATGAGTCCGGTGAACCCAGGAGTGCTGGGTTCAAGGATCCCACGGGACACGTCCTACCTTACCACATACATATATAGATGGTTCCTATAACTTCATCCCTTGAGGAATATCCTAGTACATTACTTAAAAAATAAAATAGTCCATCATATCTTCAGTCAGTCTCACTCTACATTGCTTACTGTTGTACTCATGTATATTTCTCAGCAGCACATCTGTGTTTGTCCTCTGCTTTCTGGAATTCAGATACTGTCCTCATCTCTACTGCATCCACTGTGAATTTATTCCATGTATCTACCACTCATTCCATAAAGAAATATTTACGCATATTAGTCCTGAGTCTATCCCCTTTCACCCTCATCCATCAGGTGCTGCAGGACTGCCCCCTCGGATCCAGAGCCCCGATCGGCATCAGGAAAGAGAGCAGGAGGCTGAAACCCTTCCCGCTGTCCATCTCTAGGCCAATCAGGACCCACCACAGCTACTTAAAAAAAGAAGTGCCATCAGCCGCGCCCGCACCTGGTGGGCCCTTTGGCATGGCCCTTAGGCGGGGAACGCAGGCAGGTATGCAAAAATCATCTCAACCCAAACAAAAAGCTGCCAACACTAAGCCCAACAACCTCGAAAAACCTCAACAACCTCAAAGACCTCACTGCTGACCTCACCCCTAGAACAAGCAGACAGCCCTCGCCCCACACATCTCATAGACACTTCGGATTGTATCAGGTCACACTATCATCAAGAAAACAACAAACTGTAAGTACCACTCATCAGAAATGAAACTCACTGCTGAAAGAGCCCCACCCCTACCCTCCTATGATACTACAAAAAAGCATAAAACTGCTATAATGCCACAGAATCCAATGTTGCCAGCCAACCTAGTACTGTATGCCCTTCTTATCTGGAATCTACTCTGCCACTCGTCAACAGCTACCTATACCATAAACATACCCACAACAGCCCTACAACCTCCCCTACTACACAAACCTTGCCACCCACACATATGGATGAATCCTCATAAGCATGCCAACAGATGAACCCCTATGTTGTTAAGAATTGAAACCAACATTCACAGAACTGGCTACCACACCCTACACACACTAATCACTCCAATTAACATTGGGCTAGTCAATGCTAGGTCCATCAGAAGCAAGACAAACACTATCATAGACTATATTCAATATCACCGAAACTGAGATCCTCTGCATCACCAAATCCTGGCTATAAAGCCCTGACGAGGTCATTCTATCTGAGATCACGCCACGATCCCATACTGCTTTCAACTGCCCACTCACCCACAAGAGAGGTGTGAATAGACCTTAAATTTAGATTTAAAATATCCTGATCTGTAAGCCACAAACACTGTGACTTAATCATGATAGAAAACAGACACCTAGCCATTTGTCTTACCTACAGAGCCCAAACGCTCCTCCTGATGAGATATCCAACATCCTGAAAGCCATATGTTTGGCCAGCTCTCCTCGTAAGTTGTTTATACTACTAGGTGACCTAAACCTGAGCTTTGCACCTAGCTGAGAAGAAGCTACTTTCACAAGGCAGTGGAAACACTTAACTTCTGCCAAATCCTCAAGGGTCCCTCTCACCGTTCAGGCTCTACTCTGGACCTCATCTTTGTCCCAAAGAATCTTCGTTCACAGCACAGCATAATGACCCCTCTAGCCATACCAATACTCTGGTCAGATCACCATGCTATACACTTCAAGATTCACCTCCCCCAACAAGGAAAATCACAGAGAATACCCCACTCTGAAAGAAGATTTAAAGGATATAACCAAGACTAATTCCTAAGATATCCATCCCAGCCTCCCCCAGGACATTGCAGATCCAGATGAGGCAATTAAAACCTGGAACTCCACCAACAGTGCAGCAGTGAAGGCTCCTTACCGCCCAAATCTTGGAAAAAGAGAAGAAAGATCTGAATCTGCCCCGTGGTACTCTGACGTAATAAGAGAAAAGAAACAAAAACTTTGCCAGCTAGAGCATAAATGGAAACACAACTGGTCATAAGCTACCCTTCTTCAATACCAGAAAATGCAAAGACACTACAATGATCTGATCAACAAGCACAAACGAGAATACCACACCAACCTTATCTTAAAAGCCAGCAACAAGCCTTGAAAGCTATTTGAAATTGTCCGCACCCTCATGAAGGATCCATCTCACAAAGAAGACACTATCCATCCCCTAATCTTTGCAGATTTCCTCATCAACAAGAACAAACCACCCTTAAGAACTTCACTGCCAAACACCTCCAACAACTCAATTGCAGAACCCAATGTCAAGCACAATGGTACTGAACTGACCCCTGCCCGGTCATGTGGATCAAATCAGTCAAGGACAAAGTTGTTAACTGTATCCAGAACACCATAAGCTCATCCCTATCTCAAGAATACATGCCCCCTACTCTCAAACAAGTAAATATCTGACTCATCCAAAAAGACCCTCCTCATACATCTGTTCAACATACAGTACACCTAAGAGGAATTAACAACATAAAAACTGGATTCCTACTTGTCTTTGTTGACATCTCCAAGGCCTTCGAAACGTTATCACACAGCATCCTCTTAAACCGACTAACTAACATTGGACTTCACAGCACAACTGGTTCCAATCCTACCGTAGCGACAGACAACAAAAGGTCAAAGTTGGTTCAAACACCTCCACTCTGTTCAACACAACACAGGGAGTCCTGCAAAGGTCTTCCCTGCCTTCTCTCCTCTTCAACATCTACTTACAACCAGTTTGCCTTGACTATCTTCAAGATAAGAAACAACTTACCAGCCGGAATTGTACAGGAACTGATATGTACAAAATTATACAGCAAACCTAAGAGACAGAGCACCAGAGGCACCATTTCAACTCCTAGTTCTTGCACCAATGAAGAGGGCTCTTTCATTAGCAGCACCCGCCATCTGGAATTCTCTCCTAGAGAAGATCAGGACAACCAAGGACTTAAAGGACTTCAGAAAACATTTCAGAACCTTCCTTTTCACCAATCACTTCAGAGACAATACCTAATTCTTCCCCCTCATCTCACATGCCTAAAACAATATCTAACCCTTGTACATATGTTGCAATATATATGCTTTGCCTCTGTGCAAACCCTACATGTCACCCCTACCTAAGTTTACACATTGAGTTCTCTGCAATGTTTATTTTAATGTAAATCATTTTGAATGTACAAGAAGGTGGTATAAAAAATGTGTTAAATAAATAAAATAAATTGTCCCCTCATTGCAGAGCTTGATTTCAGTCGAATTTGCTCTCCTCCTGAGCATTTATGCCACGGAGATATTAAAACATCTCTGTCATATCTCCTCTCTCCCATCTTTCCTCCAAAGTATTACTACTGCTACTCCTCGATACCCTGTCCCTGGTTGGTTTTAAGGGCTCTGTACTGTCCTGGTTCTCTTCTTATCTCTCCTATCACTCTTTCAGTGTTTGTTCTGATGGATTCTCCTCTGCTGCTATCCCACTCTCACTTGCTGTACCCCAAGGTTCTGTCTTGGGTAGACTCCTTTTCTCTTTCTATACCCAGTCCCTTGGTGCACTCTTCTCCTCCCATGGTTTCGGTAACATCTTTACGCTGATGACTCTCAGATCTACCTCTCTACACCTAAAAACTCTACAGCAATCCAGGCCCGGATTTGTGCCTGCCTTTCTGACATTGCTGCTTGGATGTCTCAGTTGAAATTGGACATGGCCAAAACTGAGCTTCATATTTTCTCTCTAACCCTTGTCTCCCCTACCTCTCTTCTCAGTCTCTGAGGATAATAAAACACGTCATCTCTTCAACACTCTGCTGCACAGCTAATCTTCCACCAGCCTCATCATGCTCATATTACCCCTCTTCTCAAGTCACTTCATTGCCAAACTACTACTCCTGCTGACCTATAAGTGCATTCACTCTGCAGCTCCTCACTACCTCTCCTCTATTTTTCTCTCCCTACACCCCTCCTCGGGATTGGCCACTCTGGAAACAGGATACTGGGCTTGATGGACCTTGGTCTGACCCAGTATGGCATATCTTATGTTCTTATGTTGAATAGCACAGTATAAAAGAAATGTAAATAAATAAATAAATAAACCCTCTTCTATCTATGCCCTTCTCTTCAATTGCTAACTCCAGACTTTGCTCCTTTTGCCTTGCTACGCCTTATGCCTGGAATAAACTATCTAAGTCTGTATGTCTGACGCCTTCACTGGCCCTTCTCAAATTGAGGCTCAAAACTCATCTCTTCGCTGCCGCTTTTGTAGGTTGAGTCACCTGATCTCCTTTGTGTTTCCTTACTATTCCCCATAGCTGTATCACATGTCTACAGCTACTGTGTTATCTATCTTGTCTAGATTTTAAGCCATGTCGAGCAGAGACTGTCTTTTACATGTGTCTGTGCAGCGCTGCGTTGCGTATGTCTTGTAGTGCTATATAAATGTTCAGTAGTAGTAGATGAGGGTCGCAGTAGTTTGTGTAGAAAGGAAGGGACAGATGTTTCTGATGTTGTTATAGAGAAAGAAGCAACAGATTATAGCTATCTTTTGGATGCTGCAGAGAAAGAGAGAGCAGAGTCAAAGATGGTATGGAAGGGCAGAAGGGAGAGGCCATATGGTCTTTATCTGATGTCATGTTTTTTGTTTACATATAGGTGGTGTCTTGAATACTGACCAGTAATTTGTAATTATTTAATTTTAATGCAAATTGCTTTGCTCTTTTGTATGAAAGGAGGGACATCAAGAGATCATAAAATGAAATGAAATCAAGTAAGAAATTAACTTTCTTTCTCCCTCTGTCATATTAATCACAGCTGATTGGTCAGAGATTTGGGATAATCCCAGAGCAGGGATTTTGGGATCAGGAGACCCAGAAATACATATCTCTGTGATCCCAACATATGATTAGTGCCTTCTTTTTATGTCCAGCAGGTGACGGGGTCACACAGCAAAAGAAGAGAGAGGAGAAGAGAGAAGAATGGGGAAACGCTTTCACACACGAGGTGCACCCAGCACTCCACCTAAACTCTCACACGCAAGAGAGACATTTTCCACGTACTGACTGTGAGAGAGGTTTCAATCATAGAGATCGCATCAGAAGCCACCTGGAAACCCACACAGCAGAGGGAACTACCCCAACAGAGAGGCTTTCTACATCTTTTAAAAGTCCTGAATGTGGAAGAAATTTCGCTCTTAAGAAATCCGTAACAATGCACCAGAAAATCTACAGAGGTGAGAGAAGATTTCACTGCACTGAATGTGAGAAATCTTTTCTCAAAAACTCACAACTTGTGGTGCATCTTAGAACCCACACGGGGGAGAGACCGTTTAGTTGTACTGATTGTGGGAAATGTTTCCCCACAAAAGGAGTACTAGTGAGGCATCATAGAATCCACACGGAGGATAAACCGTTTAGTTGTACTGAATGTGGGAAATGTTTCCTCACGAAAACACATCTAGTGATGCATCATAGAACCCACACAGGGGAGAAACCTTTTAGTTGTACTGATTGTGGGAAATGTTTTCACAAAAAAGCAGAACTAGTGAGGCATCATAGAACCCACACAGGGGAGAAGCCTTTTAGTTGTACTGATTGTGGGAAATGTTTTCACAAAAAAGCAGAACTAGTGAGGCATCATAGAACCCACACAGGGGAGAAGCCTTTTAGTTGTACTGATTGTGGGAAATGTTTTCACACAAAAGCAGAACTAGTGAGGCATCATAGAACCCACACAGGGGAGAAGCCTTTTAGTTGTACTGAATGTGGAAAATGTTTCTTCAGGAAAACACATCTAGTGATGCATCATAGAACCCACACAGGGGAGAAGCCTTTTAGTTGTACTGAATGTGGGAAATGTTTCCTCTCGAAAGCACATCTAGTGAGGCATCATAGAACCCACACAGGGGAGAAGCCTTTTAGTTGTACTGAATGTGGAAAATGTTTCTTCAGGAAAACACATCTAGTGAGGCATCATAGAACCCACACAGGGGAGAAGCCTTTTAGTTGTACTGAATGTGGGAAATGTTTCCTCACGAAAACACATCTAGTGATGCATCATAGAACCCACACAGGGGAGAAACCTTTTAGTTGTACTGATTGTGGGAAATGTTTTCAAGCAAAAGCAGAACTAGTGCTGCATCATAGAACCCACACAGGGGAGAAGCCTTTTAGTTGTACTGTATGTGGGAAATGTTTCCTCAGGAAAACAAATCTAGTGATGCATCATAAAATCCACACAGGGGAGAAACCTTTTAGTTGTACTGAATGTGGGAAATGTTTCATCACGAAAGCAGAACTTGTACGGCATCATAGAACCCACACAGGGGAGAAGCCTTTTAGTTGTACTGATTGTGGGAAATGTTTCATCACGAAAGCAGAACTAGTGCTGCATCATAGAACCCACACAGGGGAGAAGCCTTTTAGTTGTACTGTATGTGGGAAATGTTTCCTCGGGAAAACAAATCTAGTGATGCATCATAAAATCCACATGAGGGGAGAAACCTTTTAGTTGGACTGAATGTGGGAAATGTTTCATCACGAAAGCAGAACTTGTACGGCATCATAGAACCCACACAGGGGAGAAGCCTTTTAGTTGTACTGATTGTGGGAAATGTTTCCCCAGAAAAGCACAACTAGTGCTGCATCATAGAACCCACATGAGGGGAGAAATGTTTTAGTTGTACTGATTGTGGGAAATGTTTCTCCAGAAAAGCAGAACTAGTGCGGCATCATAGAACCCACACAGGGCAGAAACCTTTTAGTTGTACTGATTGTGGGAAATGTTTCCTCATGAAAACACATCTAGTGCGGCATCATAGAACCCACACAGTGGAGAAACCTTTTAGATGTACTGAATGTGGGAAATGTTTTCCCAGAAAAGCAGAACTAGTGCGGCATCATAGAACCCATACAGGAGAGAAACATGAACTACGATTAACAACAGACATCATGGACTTTCGGAAGCAGCTCAAGACGACTCTCTTTATCGAATACTATGGGGACGTCACATAAACTGCTCGCTAGTCAGCACCACAGACCAACCCCCTCTCCTTCCCCCATGTACATAGTATTGTATAATAGCACACGCTGTAAATAGCTCAACAAGAATCTACGACACCCTAATGCACATGCACCCACTGTTTCACTGCACACAAAAACCATTATTTCTTGAATGTTTGCTGTGTACACCGCCTTGATTGAAGGAGAAGGCGGTATAGAAATCCTTTTAAATAAATAAATGAAATTTTAGTTGTACTGAATGTGGGAAATGTTTCCTCTCGAAAGCAAATCTAGTGACGCATCATAGAATCCACACAGGGTAGAAACATTTTCATTGTACTGAATGTGGGGAAATATTTCTTCACGAAAAGCACAACTAGAGCAGCATCATAGAACCCAAATGGAGCAGAAACCTTTTAGTTGAACTGAATGTTGAAATGTTTCTTCACAAAAGCAGAACTAGTGCGGCATCATAGAAGTCACACGGGGAAGAAACCATTTTGTTGTACCGATTGTGGGAAATGTTTTCTCTCAAAAGCAAATCTAGTGACGCATCATAGAATCCATACCGGGGGGAGAAACCTTTTAGTTGTAATGAATGTGAGAAATGTTTTGTCACAAAAGCACTAGTGCTGCATCATAGAACCCACACTGATGAGAAAGCTTTTAGTTGTACTGAATGTGGTAAATGTTTCATCAGTAAAACACAACTAATGCTGTATCGTAGAACCCACACAGGGGAGAAACTGTTTAGTTGTACTGAATGTGGGAAATGTTTCTACCGGAACTCAGAGCTAGTGAGGCACTTTAAAACCCACAATGGGGAGAGACCTTTAGTTTTTTGGAATGTGGAAGATATTTCTGCACAAAATGAAGACTAGTGAGGCATCATGGAACTCACACTGGGGAGAATAAACTCACATATTGTAGTCTTGAATAATATCTAAATGACATTGATAATAGTGGTGTCTGTTCCATGTGATTATTCTCTGAATTGTATTGAGAGGCAGAAGATCTTGAAGTATCAAGAAGTGCAGTCAGAGATCTGGAAAATGTGGCAGAAAGCTATAATAATCTTTCCCGGACTTCCGGCATGAGTGGCCAGGAGAGCGGACGTGCCTGAGAGGGCTCTGTCATTTTACCCCTCTATAAGTTGTACAGACGACTGACGATCAACTATGGACCTCGACCAACGATCATCTATGGACCTCAAGGACTTCAGGAAGAAACCCAAAATTATGTGCTTCATTGGAAGAGCTACAGAGGAGGAATGGTCTAGTGGTTAGGACAAGGTACTTCAGGCCAGAGGGCCAGGGGTTCAAGTCCCACCTGGGGACAGCAATCTCAGGCCAGAGGGACTGGGATTTCTAGTCCTATAGGCACTCCTTGTGGTCTTGGGCAAGCCACTTAACCCTCCATTGCCCATGTTCCCTGTAAGTATTAGCGTATGTGTCTCATTGCTTTGACCCAGTGAAAAGCAGGATATAAATACAGCTAAATAAATAAATAAAATAAATTGAACACTATAGTCCTATGTCCTATGCTTCCTACCAACCCATGATCAACTATGGACCTCAAGGACTCCAGGAAGCAGCCCACAACTGTTCTCTTCATTGTACACTATAGTCCTATGTCATATGCTACCCACCTGACTCACAATGTACCCTCCCTGTATATAACCACTTGTACGTAGTTCATCCTGTAAATAGCACACCAAGAAATCATCACTTCCACTCTGTGTTAAAAACTGCATGCCTACCCCTACTGACAGTTATTTTTGACTGTTTGACGTGTAAACCGCTTTGATTTCAGGACAAAGCTGTTTATAAATCCTTTTAAATAAATAAAATAAAATAAGTTGGATAATTAAATAACAGGAATTCTACCCCCTCCATGGGGAGAGCTGAGATGCCAAAAGTAGTGAAAATCAAGCCATCAAAGACAATTGCGGAGTTTATGCCTCTAAAACTACCTCGCGAGTAAATGCGGTAGTGGGACTACAGGGTCCGTCCTCACTGGCCTTTTCGATGGCCAGTGCAGGAGAAGCGAATGAAGGTGAGATGGACCTTCTGACCATATTACAGGAAATCAGAGACTCTAAAACAGAAATTGTAGAAAAAGTGTTTAACAAGATTGAGGAAAAGTTTGCGGCAGTCGGGGTGCAGTTGGAGGAGGCAGAGACAAGGATCGGGAACACGGAGGATGCCCAGGCACGGATGGGGAAGGAAGTTTCCCGCCTTCAGCAACAATTGGTGTGGCTGCAAAGTAAAGCCGAAGAAATGGAAAATAGAGAGCACCGCTCAAATGTGCAGATCTTCGGGATCCCGGAGGGAGAGGAAGGACAAGACGCACTAGCTTTTGTAAAAGGGTTCCTTGAGCACTGCTTCCTGGGATGCCTAAGATGTGCTGTTTGAAATATGGAGAATGCACTGGGAGCTTATTATTAAGCAGAGAGAAACCAGCTAGCATGACAGGAAGACAAATTCAAGATAAATTCAAGGTTGAAAGCTAAGGTCCCGCTAATGTCCTGTGCGTAAGGGCCACACCAAAGGGGCCTTTGCCGTGGCCCTTAGGCGCAGGCGCGCTTGATGGTGGCAGCTGATGAACGGTAGGAAGTCTCCTCCCCCAGCCCTGACTGGAGCAGGCAGGTCAGCCAGAGAATGCCCCGCTCACAATCGAGTAATGGGCTGCTTGATGTGATCAGAGCTTAGGCCTCACCCTTAAAATAATGCCAGGCCTCAGGCTTTGATTGTCAAACTACTGAGGTTTCAGGGCAGAACACATTATTAGGCTGGCTAGAAGAACGGGCCATGTAATGTACAAGACATGAAGGGTGTTTGTATTCCTGGACTTGGCAGCGGAAACCATGCGGAGACGTAGAGATCTTCTCTGGTTGAAGGAGAATCTGACACAAAAAGGAATACAAATGGCTATAGGTATCCAGCCCACATTGTTCTGCTGCAGAAGGGTGGAAAGAGGTTTTTTAACAGTGTGGAGGCTCTTGAAAAGCATTTAAGGCAGAGTAACAAGGGCCGGAGCAGCCTACGAGCACCCGACAGAGACACTAATACAGGCAGCGGCTCCTGTGTGGAGGAGAGAGTTGCAGAGATGCTAGAGCAGCCCCCGGAACAGAGCAGAGTGCAGAGAAGCTGGAGGAAGACAAGGAGAGGGGGATCTGCTAGGGGCAGACAGTGAGCAGGACAATGGAGGTGCGGTGTGAAGATCAGCGACAGACACAACCGGTGGAGAATGGCAGCGGCGGAAGTTTAAGAAGGCACTCGTTATAATATAGCAAGTTTAAAATGCATATAACGTTTAGTTGGAGGAAAATGTGAGTTCTGAGCTTTTGAAGCCATGGCAGGGGAAATCAACAATGGAGCTGGAGGAGAGGGGGAAGGAGAGGGTATTAACAGTTTTAAGTTGTTACATGTTTTTGGTGTGGCCTGGTGTTGATCTGCTGGTAAGAGGGAGGAACGAGGGTAAAGATGGCGACTAGGGAAGTCCTAGGGGGGTATGTTTTCGCCTCATGGAATGTCCAGGGGATTCACAGCCCCATTAAAAGGAAAGAAATTCTAGGGCTGACTTTGCGCTTCTTCAGGAAATGCATCTAACTAAAGAGGAGCACGAGAAATTGAAAATAGCAGGATAAACTCCGATGTACTGCTCAGCATATAATACAAAAAAAGAGGGGTGCTGATTCTTATTCATAAGAGGGTTCCTTTCATTCTAGGAGAGGTGGGGGGATGCCCAGGGGAGAGTGGTCTGGATAATTGGCAGGGTTGATCAGACGCTGGTGTCAATATTGAATATTTTTGTGCCAAATGGACCCAAAAGCTCCTTTTATTGGCAGGTGATGCAAGGATCACATCGGGGATCACCATTTCTATCAGCTGTGTGCTGTTATCTGTGCTGCACATCAGAAGAGTGAGCTTTCCAATCACAGCCCTGCTCAACTGAATTAGAACCGCTGC
Organism: Ichthyophis bannanicus; assembly: GCA_033557465.1. Lineage (NCBI taxonomy): Eukaryota > Metazoa > Chordata > Amphibia > Gymnophiona > Ichthyophiidae > Ichthyophis > Ichthyophis bannanicus. The sequence goes on from CM066031.1 coordinate 54,792,493, forward strand.
AGCAGAGGCTGGCAAAACATCGGGGATCACCATTTCTATCAGCTGTGTGCTGTTATCTGTGCTGCACATCAGAAGAGTGAGCTTCCAATCACAGCCCTGCTCAACTGAATTAAGAACCGCTGCAGCAGAGGCTGGTAAAACATCGGGGATCATCATTTCTATCAGCTGTGTGCTGTTATCTGTGCTGCACATCAGAAGAGTGAGCTTCCAATCACAGCCCTGCTCAACTGAATTAGAACCGCTGCAGCAGAGGCTGGTAAAACATCAGGGATCACCATTTCTATCAGCTGTGTGCTGTTATCTGTGCTGCACATCAGAAGAGTGAGCTTCCAATCACAGCCCTGCTCAACTGAATTAGAACCGCTGCAGCAGAGGCTGGTAAAGCATCGGGGATCACCATTTCTATCAGCTGTGTGCTGTTATCTGTGCTGCACATCAGAAGAGTGAGCTTCCAATCACAGCCCTGCTCAACTGAATTAGAACCGCTGCAGCATAGGCTGGTAAAACATCAGGGATCACCATTTCTATCAGCTGTGTGCTGTTATCTGTGCTGCACATCAGAAGAGTGAGCTTCCAATCACAGCCCTGCTCAACTGAATTAGAACCGCTGCAGCAGAGGCGTGCCCGCGCCTTGCGTGCCCGCGCCTGAGGGCCTCGCCAGAGGGCCCTTTGGCGTGGCCCTTAGGCGTGGAACATAGGCGCATAAAAGACTAATATAATACCCTGGCAAATACAATCGCTATGCAGTTGCTTCAACAGCCTTCAATCAAACAGCAAGTATAATATTGTTATAGTTAACTATGTATTATATCGTGCTCTTACCAATCTGCCTCATCAGCTCACAACATTTCCAATACCATACCTATCAAACAACTATATCCGGATTCCCCCTTTCTCCTGGATATATTTATATACATACATGTATGATATCTCTCTATACAGAACAAAAGAATCTCAAGCTTTAACCAATTCACACAATTTACTGAGGATTGAATTAATTAATGCCAGATCTGTATGCAACAAAATCCATACAATAGTAGATCATATAGATGAGGCTCAACCTGATGTGCTTTGCATTACAGAAACATGGTTAAATCCAACTGACAATGTAATTATTAATCAGTTGGTTCCTAACTCATACTCCGCTTACAGTTGTCCTCGTTCTTTAAGACGTGGAGGAGGAGTACTTATAATTGCAAAACGGAACTTAAAATTCAGAATTCAAAGCACCTATAATTCACGTCAATGTAATTCTATCTGTATTGAAAACAAATTTATGGCAATTTGTCTACATTATAGAGCACCTAATGCCTCCCCTGTGGAACTTGCATCATTACTTGAAAATATATGTGCCCTTACATCTCCCAACAAATACTCAA